>JARCZZ010008122.1:0-40833 GCA_030323915.1 Brotogeris chrysoptera | reverse complement strand
GATTCTCCTCCCCATCCCCCCAGGAGCTGGGGGGAAGGAAGAGAAAGGAGTGAGTGAGCGAACTGCCTGAGAGGCTTAAGCTACGGCACCAGTTTAGGAAGGACACAGTGGTTCTGGATCAAGTTTAATAGAGGCCACCAACCTAGTCAGAGGCTGGAGCACTGGATATACAAGAAGAGTCTGTGAGTGCTGAGTCTACGCAGCCTGAGGAAGATATGGCATGTGAGAGACATTGCATTCTACAACTGCCCGGTCAGAAGAGAGAGAGAATATGGAGCCAGACACTTCTCAGAGGTGCTCAGCAACAGGACAAGAGGGAACAGACACAATCTGGAAAGTGGAAATTCAGATTAGACAGTAGGAACCCACTTCTTAACATGAGGCTGATCCAGTATTGCAACAGTGGCCCAGCTCTCTGTTTTTAAAAGCATTCAAGACTTGACTGAAGCTTTGAGCAACATGATCTGATTAGCTCTGCTTTGAGTAGGGACTTGGACTGGACGACCTTCAAAGATCCCTTCCAGCCTACAGTACTCTGAGTCCAACATTTGGGACCAGCTAAGTGTTGGCATCAAACACCTGAGATTAAGGTGCCCTTGCTTGAATCTCTCAGGTGGCTTACCCCTTCAGACAAAAAAAGTACCGAGCAGAAAGAAGACATTGGTTCAAAACACAAGCTTGTTTCAAGACCTTTGACTTTTAAGCCTGGGAGCCCTGTAGGAAGGCATTTAATGCAAGAGAGAAGAGGAAACCTGTGAAGATTCAAGTACCTGCATCTGATCAGCTCTATTATATAGGGATAACACAAGTACTCAGTGGTAAAGGCAATATAATTCCTGTGGGCTGAGAGCAAAAGGAAAGTGATTAAGTATTTTCTTTCTAATCCTGGACCAAGCGTGGCCTCTAAGTTTTTAGAGGCTTACTTTCAGAGTCCATATTGGAATATCCGTCCAACCAAGACAGAAAAAGTACCCTCCTGATGCAAAAGCTATTTTGCTGCTGCATGTCCATCCTTCTCTCAAACACCAAGGGGAGTGCTAGAGCTTTTCGGAGGATGGCTGAAATATTTTCTGCTAAATTTGTTTGCTAAAATGATTACATCAATTTGCGTGAAGCTTGAGTAAAGTAAAGAGAATTGGCCTGGGGATGATACTTTACATACATAGTTTCAATTTGAGTAGCTGATCTCTAAAATAGCTATAAGTAGCCAAAAAAGGTCTTATACAAAGCAGCATCCAGAAACCTGCATAACAGGATACTGCTACTGGCCTTACGTATGACAATGCGCTGAGTTTATCAGTGACAACTGTGTAAAATAATACCAGTAATTATTAGCATTTGTCAGCTTTTACTTCAGTAATTTAACAGTTTCCACACAAAACAGGATACATGTTTCTTATGGAAGATGAAGATTAAATCAAACAGATTGCTAAACATACTCTATAAAGAAAAGCTGCAGTCCTTACACAGCCGCTGGCTCTCTGATTAATTTAACTTTCATTACAAGCAAAATTAAATTTAAGAAATAAACACAGAACTAGAGACACAATAAGATAGAGGATTAAAAATTAAAATGTTATTACTCTTTGCCTTTCAGTGAACCTGTCCACAGGACTTGTTGGTAAAGCACTGTTTAAACACTCTGGGCAGACACTGTGCAGAAAGCCAGAAATACTGCAAGGGAAGGCACAGAAAAACCTCTCATACTGTGGATTGTGTTGTCTCAAGAACACTTCAGAAAAGAAGCGCGCGTCATTAATATAGAAAGTAAATATTTTCCCCTAATCTCACTTTAAAACTGCATAAATGGATTTAAATCCCAAAGCAGGTAGTAACCATGATCTTTTCTAGGAGATATTTTAACAAACCAGATTAAGCAGTTGGGGAAAGAGAAGCCACAAGAACCCAGACCTGCAAAGACTGCCAACAGCTGTGTGAACCAAGATGTTGTTTTGCTTTCAGTATTTTCCTTTTCACCTTGGTTAATACTGGTTTTGGGTTTTTTTACCCTTCCTAGGTGTATTTGCTCTCTTCTACATCAGCAACAAGTTCCGAACATACCCCTTCACCTTCAAAGACCAACTCATTATTTCCTACAGTGGCCTTCGAGGAGCCAGCAGCTTCTCTCTTGCATTCTTACTTCCAGTGAATCTCTTCCCAAGAAAAAAATTGTTCATTACCGCTACTCTTGTAGTTATATATTTCACTGTGTTCATCCAAGTAAGTGTATTTCTTAATGCATTGCTTTCGTGTAATAGAGATGACTGAAAGCTTCATAGTGAAGATTGTATTGAATTTCCTCTTAAATTAGGGCAAGCTATTGTATTTTATGGCCAGATTTAGAACTGCAACGTATAATTATCCTTTCAGGGATTTGTAGTTATTATTAAATAACATTTTCAGAAAGTTGGCACTGAAAACCTGTGTCTTTTAACATATTCAAGGAAAGGAGCATTTTTTGTCCAAAATATCTTATGTTCACTCCAGAGGTGTTTCCTAATGCTTTCAAATAAAGAAGCATTTTAACTTTACACTTCAGGACAGAATCATTCTCTATTAGCGGTATACCTCAAACTGAACAGAAAAAGATATGTCTGTTCTATGAAGGATTTTGAATTTTTTACTTTTGTCTTCATTCATCTTGGTGACCAAATAAGAACATTTAAAAAAACCTTTGTAAAATACTATTAGAGAAAAATGAAGTGAATGATTCAGATTTCTAAGAATAGCTGGCTACATAAGATGTTTGGGCTGTTCCACTTGGCTTACACTGCTATATCTGGAAGAACTGGATCTTCTGGAAGTCTTTCATCCCATGTTCTGTATTTTCCTGTTCCAAAATCTCAGATAATGTAGGGCGTCAATGAGGCACTATGCACTTGTGGTTAGGCACTTAGGTTCCACCAGAATGTTTCAGAAAAAAAGTTTTGTTTTTGTTTCCCCTTTCCAAATGCTATTCAGTAGCAGTGCAGTAAAGAATTGGAAAGAGCTGAAAATAATTTTGAAGTTAAAAAAACCCACCCAAAGTATATAATTCTGAACATGCTGAAGTAAGATTTCAAGATTGTAAGAACCTCACAATGTTTTCTTTCTAGTGAGTGCTGTTTTGAAGGTTGGCAAGGAGTTAAAACATGTCAATAAATGCAATCTTGATTACAGAAGCACTGTTACATAATGTTTTTAAAAAGTTTTTAAGTTTTAAACCTATTTTGTAGCACTCCATACAATTGATACGTCCAATACACAGCTTTCTTAATTGATTAAAATGAAATCTTTTTGCTTTCATTCTGTTTTGTTTTTGTTGTTTTTTTTTTTTTCTAAAAGGTAATTAACATTTCAACTCATTGTTCCAAATGCAGGGAGTCACAATTGGACCACTGGTGAGGTATCTAAATGTGAAAAAGACCAACAAAAAGGAGTCTATCAATGAAGAGATTCATGTGCGAGTAAGTCTTCTATATCAGTAGCTGGTATTCTAAAAAGAAGAGAAAGGATATTCCAAAAGAGCTGGACAGATGGAGGCATTTGGTAGCACCGGCATTCAGTGAATTTGGAGAGTGAATGCTTTTAACAATATTTGGAGGAAATCCTAGGCATAATTTTCTAAACTATATTTCGTTCATATTCATAGTAACTATCATGTTATACTATTATACCACAAGTGTCATGGTATAGCAAGACCCTTACTTCTTGACATTTGTGACCATGACAGGAACATAAAGGCCACATTTACAAAATGCACTCATCATCCTTCCCAGCTAGATTTGTCTTACACCTTGTTGCCATCTTTTGACTGTTTCTAGATACACATTGACCTCTTAAAAGTCTTTAATCAAGTTTTATTGAACTGAAATGAGTTGAACCATTCGTCTGCAAATCTAGTTTCAAGTTATTCTGAGTAATGGTCTTTTCCCTTCTCAAACATTTACTTTAGATCTCTAATTAACATTATAAAAATTACAGAAAGCTGCTTAAACTCACTGAACAACAGTACACAAAATACATGTACATGCTTTCATTTTCACAATAGGGAATATATTTGAAATTAACAGGCACGCTGTACTTAAAATTAAGCACATGCAGAGACTTAGAATAAGAGTATCTCAACTGATTTGAGTTTGAAGTACATTTAATCCTTATTATTTCAACCCTTACACTTAACCTTAGAACGAGTTTATGTTTAAAAGAAACCCTTGTAACAATATGTATGTAAGCATTCACCACATTTCTGTCTGTGTCTGTAATGTTAGAAGCACAAAAAAGATGACTGAAAATCCTGGTAGTTCCCTGTGATGAACTTCTGAGTCTCATGACAATTTTCAAAAGCCTCAGAGGACTTGACAGTCTAGGCAAAAGTTAAGGTGTGGGGTACCTGGTCCTGTGCCCCTCCCAGGGAAATCACACATGCAGCAGGGAAACCAGATTGACAGAACCAAGAATTTAGGTTTCGGTATCAGTAAAAACAGAGGACCAGGCAATGTGGATGCCCGGTATCATCTTCCTTTTTTTAGGCCTATATGTCGCTGGGTGATGGTGAGATAGTAGCAGATTGACAGAGTTGCCTCCATCAAAATATTGCCCCTGCAACCAAGCATAGGAGCTGCCACAGTGGTATCTTCGCCTTGATTTCTAGAGAAATGTAGATGCTTTCAGAATTAATTCATACCCTCTAATAAAAAAATCTCAAATCCTGTCAACAATTACATGTTTGTGGTAACATTATTTTACTGTAACGGCCACTTAAAATTTTTCCATGTTTGTTCCTCTAGTTGATGGATCATTTGAAGGCTGGTATTGAAGACATATGTGGACACTGGAGTCATTATCAGCTGAGAGATAAGTAAGCATCTCTTATTGCAGCCTACTACAATAAAATAACATGTCTATAATGTAAAATGCAATAGGTGAATAGCATAGGAAATCAATCTTGTGTCCCATAAAGCTAAAATAGCATGAAAATATTGGGGACACAAGCAATATCTCTTTTTAAAAAGTGAACTCCTGAATGATCATTATCTCTCGAGAGTGCAGTGCTCATATATTGTCTGCTAAATTACTTCATCACAAATAATCAGAAAATAAGCCTTCTGAAAGAAAAGCATAGCATGGGAACTCATGCTGCACACCTCAGCCTGTGAACATAGCTTTGGCATAAATCTGAGATCTGAGTATGGCAGTACTCCTTCAGGTCTGGGTTTAGAACAGAGGCTACATAAGGTGTCAGTCCTTCACTGACTTTTGCTGTAAGCTTCTACAGCACATACAGTCCTGTCATAGTGAGTACAGATTTAGTAATAGTTACCTGTCCTTACAAGTCTTCACATTCAGTAATACTTAAAATAAGTACTGAAGGGAACGGTTGAATATAGATATGCAGTAGCATAAGCAGATACTCTCAAGCTAGTCTTAACTCAGAAACACAGGACCTGCCTTGTACTTTCTGCAAACAAGATGAAGTGATTTTGCAAAGATCTGTGGCTCTTCTAGGCACTGTCCAGAAGTGATAGGCCTGCTATTCTGAGCTGCTGTTCCCTTTACCTTTTCCTTAAGGAAGCACTGTGAACATGTTGGCCATCACTGTAGCATGTGAAGGGAAGTGTGGGGAGACACTAATCTTCCTTTCCCACAAACATCTTATTATGATGTTGTAGGCTAAAAGTTATCCCTAGTTATCCTAGTTATCCCTAGACTTCTGTGCTGGATTCCTCTGTCTTACTTTTCAGCCCTGGACCCCAGTAATCAGCAAAGGGGTCTGTTGGGACTCCTTTCATGACCAGGTTTCTCCCTATAGAAGTCAAGAATTAAGAGTGGGGAGAAGGTGGCTGGTTTGCATCTGATTCTTGTCCCAGTGAGGAGTAAAGATGTAATGTGCTAGGGCACATACCTCACCCAGAAGCTAAAATATCCTTTTGTCTCTCACAGTACTGCTTGAACTTTAGGACATCTGCTGGGAACACACCACTGCCTGTGCAGTCAATAAGATAAACAAATCCCGGTCGGAACAGTAATTCCATCAGAATAGCTGCATTTACTCAAATCTCTGAGAAAATGTTATCCCTTTATCTCACATCTACCCAACAGCTATGAAGACAGTATTTTGTCCAAACTACCTATAAAAATAGAATTTCAGTTCAGGGACAGATTCAAAAAAACCCACAGTGTGTGTGAAGGTATTTAATGGAAGAAGATTGTATTAAAAGGTTATTCCTTATATGTTTCTACTCAATTTTAAAGATAGTTAGCATATGTATATCAGAATTAATTACTTAAGTGATGATATTCCAGGAGGCTTTCTGTAACATAGAAAAACATGAAAAGGAACAGAAATCCCAATGGAAACATTTGGGTACCCGTCTCTGCTATTATGTATAAAAACCAGCCTTTGTTAAGAAAAAAAATATGTAAACACTCAAGTGCTTTTCCTAGCATTGTGAACCACATTACCTTGCTGTGGTAAACTGTAGCTTTGAAAGAAACATATAAGATGGTCCACTGTTGTTCTACTAAATGCCTGCCTGAAAGCACATACCTGTTCCAAAGCCACACACAACACATTCACATTCAAATTTAGCCACACATTAGTGATATTTTACAATCTGCAGCACGCAAGCACATAGTATTTTGTGGCCCATTCAATCTCTCGGTTATTCAGAATACAAAGAAATGTATTTCCTCTGCTTTAATTGTCAGCATACAAAATTACCAGCAACATAATGGACCCAAACTACTGTAACTGCTGGGCCATTTAAAAGCCTCATTGGTAGCTGGCTGAATAGGACAGGATTACTGTAAGAGCAGCTGCTGCTGTTATGCCCTACTAGAATACAACATTTGTACAAAAGTGGGGAGACTGGCCATATTCTTTTCCAACAAATGTGGTGGCGTTACATGCAAACACACACCCAGCCTCTTTTTGCTCTGATTGCAGCTTGTTTCTCTTCTTTTGTTTGGTGGGCTTTGCAATCTCTGTGGATCAGCAGAACATGCCAAATGTCCCTCTAAAGGTCTTCACTCACTAGGCCTTCAGGAGTTCACAGGTGCCTCCAATTTGGATTCAGTTTCCACTACTGAATTATATATGTGTGCATTTGAATAAAGGTCAGCTTGTACCTCAAAATTAAAAAAAAAAACACATTTCACTTTTTTACACTTTGATCTTAATATCTATCTCTTTTGCAGATTTAAGAAGATTGATAATAAGTATTTGAAGAAAATCTTAATTCGGGAACACCAGCCCAAATCCAGCCTTGTGTCACTGTACAAAAAGATGGAGATAAAACTGGCCATTGAGATGGCTGAGAGTAGCATGAAACTTCCAGAAACACCTGCAGCTTCTTCACAGTGAGTACTGACTTCCTGACCTCTTTTTAGTGTAGGTGCAGGAAGGACGGGAACAAAAATGAGGAAATACCCAAGGGATCTTATGATTTAAATAGAAATGGGGGGGGGGGGGAAGATAGTTATGAAAAGAAAAGTTTCTGGCTTGTGCTGGCAATTTGGTGCTCATCGTATTTGCACTTTGGCTTTTTATTTGCAAAGTGAAAATTAAAACCAGGGACATTTTTTCTATTTCTTTTTAGTGATAGGCTTCTCTGAAGAGGAATCATGAGTCAGGTGCAGAAGCTGTTCTGGCTCATTTACATCACATCAGTGGATCAAGGTGGATGTATTTGTCACCAAGCTGGCCAGCTTGTTTTGCTCATCAGTGCTAGGTGATGAGGGACCTGCAGGAGAGCTTGGAGCCAGGTCCCAACTGCATTATTATCACAGATTTTTGCTAAAAGCAGATTGCCTTGTAACGTTTGAAATCATTGCTACTTCAGTTTGCAGTCCTTTAAAATGTCTTGTCCTATTTTGGTGCTTCCTTGCAAAATTCATTAAATTAAATCCTGAGGACAGCCCCTCAGTTAAAGACTTGGGGGTACTAGTGAATTAAAAGCTGGACATGTACCCAGCAACATAAGCTTGCAGCCCTTAAGGTCAACCATACATATCCTAGGCTGCATCAAGAGAAGCATGTTGGTAGGTCAAGGTAGATGATTCTGCCCTTCTACTCTGCTCTGATGAGACCCCACCTGGAGTACTGTGTTCAGCTCTGGGGCACCCAGTACAGGAAAGACATGGACCTGTTGGAGAGCATCCACAAAAATGATCAGAGAGATGGAGCACCTCTCCTATGAGGAAAGGCTGAGAGAGTTGGGATTGTTCAGCTGGGAGAAGAGAAAGCTCAGGGGAGACCTGACTGTGGCCTTCCAATACCTAAAGCAAGCTTATAAGGAAGATGGGAATAGAGATTTAATAGGCCATGTAGCGATAGGACAAGAGGTAATAGTTTTAAATTCAAGGAGGGTAGATTTTAACTAGATATAAGGAAGAAATTTTTTTTGAGGGCGGTGAAACACCGGGGCAGATTGCCTAGAGATGTGGTAGATGCACCATCCTTGGAAGCATTCAAGGTCAAGCTCGATGGGGCTCTGAGCAACCTGGTCTAGTCGAGCATGCCCCTGCAGATTAAAACTTGGCATCTAACAGATGTTCTTGGCTGAACAGTTGATATTAAAAAGATTGCTTGTCTGTCAGGCTCCTTTCTGTCTGCTGTATTCCCTTAACTCTTCTGAGCCAAGACAAAATGTGCAAGTTTGATAGACAATCTATGGCAATCAAAACTTATTTCTCTTATTTTCTTGACTGAAAGAGAAAAAAAGACAAAATGCTTCAGTATAGTTCAGAAATTCTCTCTTGAGCTCAGAATTTAGATTGAAAAATATTCTATGATAAACAGCTGATAATGATGGACTAATTTTTGCTATCTCTACTCCGGCTGTAATTGAATTTTACTGTGCATCGACCTCTGATGCACAGGATTTCCTACTGAGACAGCCTTTTTAAAAATGAAGTGTCAACTTCAAAAAAACAAGTGCAGCCTGTGTGCACAGGAACATGATTCTTGGAGGCTATGAGAGTGTTCTAGGAAAATATATGTTTTCCCAGCTCTGTTCATTGATAGGTTTGTGCACTGGAAGAGACAGGGTAGTGAGCTAGTTGTTGGATCTTTTGTCTGAGCCAATGCAGCAGTTCTTTTCATTCTCCTGCCCCATTCAGTGAACCTGCTTAAGACTAAAAGGTTTCTAAGTGTGTTTGTAAATTGTTTGATAGTTATCGTTGAAATAGCTAGTACCTAAAGTCTCTGACTTCAGTGAGGATACAAAAATCTAGCTGTAAGCAAGTGGAGATTTGAAATCAAATTCCAATGTATAGCATGTAAAACAATATTTGCAGTACCAGAGTAGTGATCTCTAGCACTCTCTTACACAGAGTAGTACTCTCACTAGCACTTTTTGTCAGTTCTGCAACCTTCAGGCACATGAGGGGAAATACTCTATAATGATCAAAGTTGATCTCCATCTCCGTGAATTAGAATTATTCTCAGAAATTGCATTCATGCTGGTGTAATTCCTGCAGGTGGGGAAGGTGTCCAATATGCAGTTTTTCTGGTGGAGAAATTTGCCCATGGACTGTGCAACAAAGAACTCACATTTGAATGAAAATAGAGCATTTTGCTAAAGTATTTTGTAGAACATAAGCTTTAGAAATAAAGACAGAAATTGCCAAAGCAGCGCTGAGCAGATATAATCAAAACTGTTTGTACGGCTGTTTTTTGGAGAAAATATGCCCATTACAAAGAGAAATGGCTTGATGCTTAGCTAACTTACTGTTGGCTTCATATTGCTGCAATACTAACTTTGGCAAGAGTAAATCTTAGAATGTATCAATACAGTGCAGGTCAAAATCAAGTGCCATGCTGTCATTTGTGGTGATGGAGTTGTGCAAAGACTGTGCCCTTTAGATATTGCTTCCTTAACAGGACTAAAGAAGATTGGTGGAGACTTCACAAAGTTCAAGATTTTTGATATAATACATACAAAATAACCTTACAAGGTTTGTGGAAGGCCTCTTGTTTCCTCCATGAGTCAGCTGTCTACAGATGTGAAGAAGAGATACTGCCATGGTCCTCATTACAGAGAGACAGTCAGTTTTCATGGCATACTATAATTTCACTATTTTCTTCACAAATACATTTCCTGTGCTGTGGTTTGTTGTAACGTGCTGGTAGTTTCAATAAGAACAAAGAAATTGTTTCAATAAGGATTGCTTGATGGGTTTGGTAACCTCTCAAACTTGCTTGGGGCATTTTTATTTTTTTTTTTGAAGTTCTCTTTAAATGCACTGTATATTGCAAAATGCAAAAGCAATCTGTTCCTTGCACCTGTGCATTGTAGGTTAATACTTAATTCCATGAAAATAGTACATGTTTTCAATTTATGCTTCAAAACAATACAGACTATCTTCCTACTGTTTGTTCTCTTGCTATCCCAGCTCAGCTGAAATTCAGGGAATTTTATTTATTCTTTTTAAGTCACTTTAAGAACAAAATTATGAGCCTTTAAGTGACAGAATAGGCCACTTCTGTGTTGGCATATGGAGGGTCAGGTATCTAATTGGAAAGGTAAAGAGGTGATCTGATGTCTTCCTAGTGGAGTTCTGCTTTCCCCTACTTAGCTGCTTTCCCCCATTTATTCCCAATTGTAAGGTATTAAGACCCTGCGGAGATTTTCACTGAAGTGTGGACCAGAGAGACAATCTCTGTGTGATGTCAAAGCTGCTTGCACCAACTATGTCAGTTCAGTTTGCATTACACAAATGAGAAAAGCCTGCATTTTATAGACAGCTACTCATTGACAGGCTAGATTGCCATTAGTCCCCAGGGGCTGGGTCTCTGTTTGTTTTCCCAGGTGTGCCTTGCATCTCTCTGTTGTCCAAAGAGACTGGTTTCCGTGCTGTGGAAAGTAGCATACATGGACTGTCCCACAGCCTGCAACACACCAGACCCAGTGCTGAATAAAGGTGCATTACACCTAAGCCTGGAAACATGATGGTATCTTTGGGTCCTCTCAGTGTTATTCCTGAGAGCTGAAAGCAAGCAAAAAACCCAACCAACCAACCAACCCACCCAGCTGTCCTGGAATTGGGTGGTGGTGATGGGCTTTCTTCCCTGCTGGTAAATACCTAACTGTTGTGCTGTTGAGGATTGATGAATGGCAATTAAACTTTTGTTGGGAAGGATTCCTTAGGGCCAGTATAAGATTTCTGGTCAAATCCAGAAAGTGAGTCCTATTTGCTCACTTTGGCTTGTCAATAGCACAAACCCAGTGGTAATCTTGTTAAACTAGCAGTAATTTCAAATCCCAACCTTTTTCCTATGTTTGCAGCATAATCTCAGTTTAGCTTGAATCTGTCTTACTTTAACTTTTGTTAAAAGTTTTTGATTTATTGTAGAGAGAGCAAAAAATAAATGCACACAAAGCTTTGACAATACTGTACATTGATCGAAATCCATCCTTTAATTGCACAGTTTACAGATGACACTCTAAGGACATCACTTAGCTCAGAACAAAGATTTGAAATTTCATTTTAAAAAAAAAAAGAAGTCAAGGAAGCAAATGGAGAAAGAAAAAAAAAACCAAACAAAACACAGAAACAAGAGGAACACAGACTGATTCATTCTGAATGATCACTGTCTACTTCCCTTTGTTTTCTTGGGAATTGAGCTGCATGCTACTCTCACACATATCAACCTATTTAGCAAAACCAGTTAACATTTCACAGTAGCCCTCCTCCATTGTTTTGCAAGTGAAAAAGCCAGGCAGCTACAAGTGACTTGAGCTTCTTGTCAGAGTTTGTTAAAAATACAAAGATGACTATCTTTTAGGTAGTTCTTTCATTTTAAATGGAGAGTCAGACTCAGTAGCAAGGAAACCCTATACGTTCTCACCACAGGGTGGGTGTCTTGGGCTCTTTCATCAGCATTGGTTTTAGTTCTTCAGGATCCATTGCACTCTCTCAAAAGGAGTTAAAAGCAGTAGGTATGCAGGGCCCAGACTGCTAGCCTATGCTGAAGAATGTATTCAGAGGATGAAACTTGCAATGCCTTCCTGAATGAACTGCTGGTTGTTGCCCAGTCTAATCCTTAAATACAAACTTCCTTACGATGCTTTGAGAAAAAAAAAAAGTTTCTACTTCCTGTTGTATGAAGGCTTAGGGCCCATTCTGACTACCCAGTATATTGATAAAAGCCAGGAAAGAGCAAAATAAGACATTTTTTATTAATCTTTGAATGATTTTGTGGTGTCACTAGTCATGAAGAGGCTGAAGAGTCTTGTGTTCTGGTACTAAAAATAGACCATGAATCATTTCAGGGGAATAGTATTTAATCAACTCATTAATATAATATGTAACTTCTCTTTTATTTACAGGAACTGTAGAAATCGGCGTGTGTGTAGGCTCTCCCACGCAGAACTGAAGTCCATGAGAGACGTCCTGGCACGTAATCTATACCAAGTGCGACAAAGGGTGTGTAAGCAACCTGCTATCATGCACTGTTTGCAGACTGAAAGCTCTTGTTTGCCCTCCCCATATCACAGCCACAGCAGGTGGTAGCACCAGGACCAGCCAATGCTGGCGGTCAATGCTGGTCGATGCTGGTGGGAGATATGAGCCCGGGCCCTGAGGTGCTCCGACCCTGGAGCTGCACAGCGAAAGGGAAGAAGGGGATGAAGCCCTGGCTTTGGCACATTCCTGGGTGTAGAAAAAGAGAGTTTTCTCCATCAGCTTTTCACCCTGGCAACAGCATGGAAAGCAAGGAAAACCTGTGACTGAGCTGTAGAGGTCAGGCTTTCCTCACTACACAGCTACTTATGACTCAGGAACCACCGTCTCCAAGCTGCCAAATGCTCTGACCCCATGGCATGCACGGCCTGTGCAGTGAATGGCTAGGCTGGACCAGTGCTGGGCAACCAGCTACTGACATTCATCAGCCAGCTACCTGGTACCCGGGGATGAGTGCAGGCTTTTGTGGGAGGTGGTGGGCTGGGGGGCAGCCAGCAGCAGTGGAGAGCCACCCTGTGGAGGGGGATGGACCAGCAGTAGTAAATACTTCATAGCCCAAAGCAAGCTGAGAGGCTGGTAAATCCTCTGCCTGTATGGGACCAACAGCTTAACCTCACCACAGGAGAAGAAAGGGGAAAGATAAATAAATATTCCACCTCCTCTGGAGCTTCGCTTTACACATTTGGGTCTCTTTCCCCCATAAAATCAGGGTGATAATAACTCAGCAGAGATTTGTTTTGCAGAAATTTGTACTGCCTCCGATGCAGCCAAGTTTGTATTGAGTTACTGAGAGATATTGAGACACTGGACCAGGTCAAGAGAAGGGCAGTGAAGCTGATGAAGGGTTTGGAGCACGAGTCTTATCAGGAGTGGCTGAGGGAACTGGGTTTTTTCAGTCTGGAGAAGGCAAGGCTCGGGGGCCAGGGGACACACACACACCTTATTGCTCTCTACAAGTACCTGAAAGAAGGATGGAGCGATGTGGAGGTCGGTCTCTTCTCCCACATAACAAGTGCTAGAAAAAGAGGCAATGACCTCAGGCTGTGCCAGGGGAGGTTTAGATTGGATATTAGGAAAAATTTCTTCACAGAGAGGGTGATGAAGCACTGGAATAACCTGCCCAGGGAAGTGGTGGAGTCACTCTCTCTGGAAGCATTCAAAAAACGTGTAGATGAGGCCCTCAGTTGTATAGTTTAGTGGTGGACTTGGCAGTCCTGGGGTAATGTTGGACTTGATCGTGAAGGTCTTTTCCAAACTAATTGGTTCTATAATATCTACTTAATCCAATATTGAGCTCAGAGTGTAGAACTGAGTGCTCTCCTACAGCAATGAGTGGTACAAGATATTTTGCGTTAACCTCAAAATTATGCAGATAAACACCTCTAGCTCGTGTAGCACATGTATGAAAAAATTCTAGCTCCTGGTCTTTTAAGTGTGTTATTATTAATTATATTCATTCTTAATATTGTTTGATTTGCCACAGCTTACTATCTTTATGATATTAATTTCTTATCTTACCTGCAATAATTTGCATATATAGCTCTCTCGCAGATTACAGAAATGAATTCTCTCAAAAATCAATTACCACAATAACTATTTGCACCAGTCACTTCCTATGTGGTATTGAGAACTGTGTGCTTTTGGATATGAATGATAGGAAGGAAAATAATACTACCTTCAACGCTTCACTTTCAACTCTGAAGGCCTGATAATGCTCTGGTTCACCAGACCAATTTTACAAGGAACTTTGCAAGTGTGACAGAGATCAGATTCTGCTTTTTAAGAAGCCTTAATTTTTCTTTTTAAGGCAGATAAATATTTCCCTCATTTCACCAGATGTATGCAATAAATTAAAAAGCTTGTCCTAAAAGACGCTCAGTTTTAGGGTGATACTAAGGTGTAGTTTGTCCAAGTATGGAAAGGAAAATCAGTCTGTGTATCTCATTCTGGAGATGTACTCTTAACTTAGCATTTGCTCCTGGGCACATCTGCAACTTGCTCCTGGCCCACTAATATTAGTACCAAGGCTCAGAGGCTAGTTAATCAGCTATCCCTCTCTTGAGGCCTGTCTCAGATCTGTAGCTCCCAGCTGTGTGACAAAAAAAAGGGATGACAAGGAGAACAAGCCCAGAGATGTTAATAAGCTTGTGTGGGTAGGTATATATTTATAGTGTACTTTAAGCAGGCAAGAGTCTATGAGAGATGGCATCAAAATGCAGTCCTTGGGGTCTAAGGCATACAGCTGTTCTTGTGTTTTCTCCCATCTTGCTCTGCAACAGTGAATTTAGTACAAGGCTGCATTTTTTTCATGGGATGCCAAAGAGATCTGTGGTGAAGTCTGTGGCCGAGATGGGGCAAGTGTCCCCTTGGCCCCATGATCAACCAGGCTGCACGAGGTTTGTAACACTGGAAGAGCAAAGAAAATCAGCTGGGTGCATTTTCTGTTTCAGGCACCAGCATACAATCGACACAACCTGCCTACCAGCACAAACGAGAAGCAAGCCCAAGAAATCCTCATCCGTCGGCAGCACAGCCTGAGGCAGAGTTGCAGGAAGGGAAACAGCTTACCTTGGGGTAGACCGGTACTGCTACATATACTACTGTTTATGTGAAAAATGCCTCTGCTTCTCTGTAAATAAGGAAACAGACACCTGTTTTATATGCTTTTTGTAATAATTAAAATGGATACATTCCCCTGTGTCCTTAGCATGTGGACAGCAGCATTTTAATGTACTACCTCACATTGGTCAGAGATCAGCTACTACGGCTGTTGGTAGTAAAATAATGTAATTTGCACTGGTTTGGTATGTGCAAAACAATATAATCACAAAAGGCCAAATGCAAAGCCCTTGACACCTTGCACTGACTGTTGGCTCTTGATCAGTAAGATTTGTCTGACCAAAGGTAGTCATTGGATAGCATAGACATTTAAAGCCGAATTAATCACAGTGAGGGAAGAGAAATAAGTTCTTGCTGGGTATATTAATTTTATTTAAAGTTGTCACATGAAATAGAAAAGGTGAATCTTAGAAGAACATATTTCTCTCTTCTGGCTGTAAAAAAACCCCATACGGCTATTACATTAGACACTGACATTTTTCACTGGCGTTGACATTGAGTTCAACCATCCAAGCCAAGCATTATTCTTATTCATACCTCTCTAAATTGGGCTGTAAAAGTGCAGAGGCACAAAAGAAAAAGCATATGGCCATCTCTCTTTACCTTCTCACCAAAGAGGCGCAAATGGCAGACACAGTCACAGGCACTGAACACATTTCTATCTCATACGCAGGTTAACACCACGGAAGTACGCTACCTCTCCTTGCCTCAGGGCCCCAGACAGCACACAAGACAAAAAGCCAGGCATGTTACTTTTACAGGTAATGGAAGTGCTTTACTCTGTATCCTACTCCAGCAGTGAAAGAAACTTGGCCAGTTGCTCAGTGGATTTAGCAGTACCAAATAAGAACTCCCAGGGAAGTCCCTGGCCTCTTTAAATGAGCTACACCCTTTTCTCCTTTCATTTTGATCTGTGTTTACATGGTCATTACTGCAGCAGTTTCTATCTCATCCCAGCACCGCCCAGTTTTCTCTTCTCTGGATCCCCTGCTCTCTCCGTACATCACTTTCCTTACATTACACACAGGGACTACTAGTTCATTGTGGTTGGTATAGATTATGTGGTTGTCTTATCCTGCCCATGGAGCTGATCGCTCCCTGTGATGGATTTGAACAGGGGCTCAGGCTCTTTCCTCTGACTGGAGTATTGGGGGCTCTTCTTCTTGTACCTCAAGTCTCCTCTGTGTGGAGATGAGCCTCCAATCGCATAACCTAACAAAAGCTGCTGTCCCCGAGCAGCTTGTCTCTTTTCCCCCTTTCCCAGCTTATCCTTTATGAACATTTCCGTAGTAATACTGGAATTACTGGATAAAGTTATCAGCCAGTCTCATATTATCCTATGTACATAGTAAAATGTAGACCCAGCCTCAGCTGCACTCTCAAGTAAGGAGGCAGAAGTTAGGGATAGAGCAACACTGAATTGTCTAAGGAAACATAGCAAAACAATGTCATAGAAAATACAGAATTTAAGACACTTGAATGTTCATCATTGTCTCCATCTGTAATCTCCCTGACTCCTTTCTGAATTTACTTGTGTGAACCTGAAAGGCATTTGTGTTCCTTAGAAATATTCTTTTTCATTTCTAGCAAAATTAGCTTTAGAGATTGAAACCATATGTTTAATCTTTGTATCAAAAACTTGGACAACAAAGTTTGTTTCCTGCAGGTGCAAAACTGTTTTTATTTCCCTTTCTGTTTTACTATGAAAGGTGAAAACAGGAGATCTGTGAAGACAACCATCATCCTAGGGCTGGGCGCTCACACATGGTAGCAGCAGAACAGAAACTCAGAGGAACTGCTCAGAGGGGAAAATAAAATTACTCATGGGGATTTTTTTTCTTTTTTCTTTTTTTTTTCATGAAACTGACTGATTGTTTTCAGTTCTGTTTGTCAGGACAGCATGGTGGGGGATGCGTGCCTTTCTAAAAGATTCAAATTGTTTTACAGAGCAGTCTCAGACCAAAAAGCATTTCAGACGTTTTCAAGGGACCAAATCCTTCTATACCAGACAGGCATATTATTTCAGTAGGCAGAGAGCTAAATACTGAAACAGTGAATGCAAGTACTTTTTTATTAATAGCTAGGCCTGAATTTGAGCCCTACCTTATGATCTATCCAAATAGATCATATCCAATTAGGCTTCTTGGTTCAGCTTCTGGCCCCATCTGAAGTCAGTTGTGTAGCATTCACCTTACTTTAAATTGTCTGCAGCAGGAGGAAGCCACCGTCAACTCTTCTCACAAACTGTGTTTGTAGGATGAAATAAACTGCACTTGGAAACTGAGAAGATAAATGTAAGGAATGTAGGAAAGTAGAATGACAACCTCATATATGCACATATGCATCTACAGGGACAAATGCTACCTCTTCTGTCTACATCTGGAAGCCCTCCTGGGGCAAGCATCCTCTAGCAAGCTTGGTTTAGCTCTTGGTTTATTTATAACATGTGCAGAAAGTTTAGTAACTAAAAGGTGAGAAATAACCACAAATAGATCCCTAAACCACATATCAGCTCCATCTGCTACTCATAGAAATTAATTATTTCTTTGACAATGTGTATCATTCTTACTTGGCAGCAGTAATGCTCCCAAAGGGCTAAGTATAACAGGCTAAAGCCCTTCAAATCTGAGACAACCTATCCTATTTTACTGCTTATGGTGTGGTATGCCCGCACGGCCTACAAGAAGCAGGTTCTGTTGTTAAACCTGTCTGTGTCCCTGTTTTGCAGAGGTATGCGCTGGTGCATGCATTCTTACTTTGTGACAACTGTGAAGTAAACATTAGTTTAAAACAATGTAATAATTACTAGTAACTTTTGACTATGTGACTAAGGCCATACATGTGTGCTTTAACTGCAGCAGTGTACAGTTAAATTTTATTATTAACAGACCTTTCTGTTTATCTCCCAATGCCTCCTAACTTGTTACAAGCTGTTTCTTAAATTAACTACAAGTGGCTTTGAGAAGAGTGAAAATGTTCTATGAACTCAACAGAATGAGAAAGCCAGGTATTGGCCTACGGCAGGCAAGTTTTTATTGTGTACTTGTGGCAAAGCAAGCTGATAGGAGCAGGTCTGACACACCCAATGTAATCAAAGCACCCTAGAGTCATACTCCTGGTTTCAGGTGAAACTGTTTTCTTACCAGTTGTTAATCACAGATAACCGGTAAACCTGATTTTTGATGCCACTGTAGCTGTCTCTATCACTTTTTTTGTCTTTTGCTGTGGGTTTCAAAATGCTTTTCAATCATGGTACTAGGTGTACTTGTGAAACTTGTAGAAAATTGAAAGCTACAGAATAGAGCGCTCTTGCCCTGTGAAGGCATTGAGCAGCTCTGTCAGGCATTAAAAGATAGCTGAATGTGTTTGCTTGTGGGGGTTTCAGGGTAGAGGCGAGATCAATAAAATCTTTTGAACATCAGCTTTGGGATAAAAATAAAATTTAGGGTTATTCTTAGTTCTCTATATAATAATTATTTAAAATACTGCAGTTCCAGGATTTAAAACCATAATGCTGTATTGTATTGCATATCCTTTAACTGCCATTGCCAATACCATGGTGTTTCTCTATTCTCTTCTTCAAAATATGAATTATTTGACTATTTCCCTTCAGATCACCACAGAAGTGGCTCTAATGCTGCATTCCCAGTAATGTTCAGACCCCAGCCCCGACTACGGCCACTCGAAACAAAGCACCACCAGGAAGAGCTGATCCCAATGGCACACTTGGATAGACGAGCACACCCATCCAATCCATCAGGTCGAAGAGGAAATTCAATCAGGCAGCATCGTTTCACCAGAGCAGAAAATCTAGCTCTAATGCCAAAGTCTCAATTCACTGTGGGAGAAGTAAAGGGATATGAGTCAGAAGAAGAGACAGTAAAAATGGCACCAGCCAAGCCATTAGACATATGAGGAGAACAGAAGAGCAATGTTTGCATCTCTAGGGCCTTCTGTGCACTGCTCCAGAGAAAATGACAAAGCTCTTATATGAACCAAACCACAATTTTCCTTTTGGGACTAGTGTACTTGTTCTCATATCACTTTCAAATGCTGTATCAAGGTACTTAGCGGCTCAGAGAAGACTCAAATTCTTACATGTTTCTGTCAAGCTTTCTTTCCAACAAAACAGTGCAGGAAAGAGGAACGTGACGTTTGCAGGGGTTTGGACAGGGATCTAAATGACAATAGTTGGGCACATGGGGGGAAGCTAATATTGCCTTTCTCTGCTCTGCGCTATGGCCTGCACCCAGAAGAAAGAAACACTGAAGGACATACGTGGCATGAGTGCCAAGATTGGTAACTTCAACCTGCTTACAGCTTTTGACCTCAGAGTAGCTGAGATTTTCCAGGAAGACATTAAAAAACAGAAATGCGTTTTTAGGCACCTAAATGTCACTGAAGATGTCTAAAGAAGTACTTGAGTAAAAAAGGTGTTTCAGTAGACATTTTCAGCACCACCAGAGGAAAAAAATAAAACCTTTTTTTCCCCTTTTTCTCAGGTTTGCAGCTTTTATATTTAGCAGGTCATAATGAATGTACTGAAAAGCTTTATGAAACTTAATTTCTGTTTTCATTTCCTTACTGTGCCAGAGAAATGATATAATTTCCTTTTATGAGAGCAATTATTACAAGAGGGTAAGATTTGGCTTTTGCACCAACACTGAATAAGCAATGAAATACAGTCCTGCACCTGAAAATGAACAAATAAACCCAGCTGCACCAAAAGAGGAAGCAACTTTTGCCAGATCTCAATCCTATAGCAAGTTATGTTGACATATTATAACTCTGTATGAAACCATTATTTTAAGAAAAAGAGTTATCATACAAAATCAGATCTTAAATTACAATGTGAGTCACCCAGTTGCTGCATGAAATTTAATGAGACCAAAATTAGTGCCCGTCTGATGTGGACCTTAGGGCACAGAGCTGATGCAGGTGCATGGAGCAAGGTGACAGAGGTGTGGGACCTGCTGCTGCACTACAGTCAGGAGAGGGTGGGATCTCCAAAATTGGCTGCTGGGTGATGTGGTCTGGAGGCAGCCCTGGAGACAGCAATGAAAAGCAAGTGGAAATCTGAGAGAAAGGTGAAGAAGGGACAGTATCTCATCTTCAAAGGGAGCTCAGGGGAGAGATTCAACAGAGGAATTACTGTCAGCTGCAAATTCAGCATTTCCTCTTTAAGAAGATTTAATCAGCAGGTTGTGTGTGGGAGCTGGACGGATACAAACTGTGGGAAATGAGGAAGGTTAATTGGATATCTGGAGTGGCATGGAAAGGGACTAGACATACATGATGGAAATGAGGACTGCAATTTGGTCAGGATGTGTTTGGCAGGCATGCTTAAAATTGACTCCTAAAATCTTTATTAAATATTATAAAAATCATGGAGCATTCATATAATCACCCATTGTAAGTAAGAAGCAAAGGATATGATTCCTAATGATCATTTATACTTGAACTGGAGAAAAATAATTAAGTCTTACTAAAATACAAATAAATATACAAGTACAAAAAATACAAATACCAGTGCATAGCTGGAGCCAAATCTGCCTCTTGGTTCATTCCTAATCTTTCCTTTGATGAAATCAGTGAGCCAGGTCTTCAGAGAGTATAAAGCCATGGAGCATCTAGAAGTTAATAGAGCTCTCCCAGCTTTTGTAGCCTGGTCCCCTAACTTGTAATGTCTATTTTTAGTTTTCTTCCTTAGCAATTACAAAATAGAAGTGGAAGAAAATTTCCTTCTATGCAATTAGTTGCTGTTAATGGTTTTGCTGGTCATCAGCCAAGAAGAAATACTGCAGATGCCTGTATAAAATATGTTCCAAAATATAAAGTTGCACTGTTTGCTTGTTTTCATGGGTATTTCATACTTGTAGACAAAAGAGTTCTTAGAGAAGCACATTGCTTATGTTTCAGATAGCAATAGCTACAGTAATAGTTCACAACAAGTAACTTACTCATGCGTGGAAGGTGAATTATTATTTGAAATCCAGACAGAAAATAGGAACTTGGGTAATTAAGTCTATTTCCTTGGGAGGGGGGGATAGGGCCAGACAGGTGAGTTTCAGGAAGGAATAATAATGAATAGCCTGTACCTTCAACAGCAGAGAAAATGGGAGATACACTTGACAAGAACTTGCTAACCAATGAGAAAAATAAGACAATAGTAAGAACAGTCATAATGAGAAAATATTTTAACAGCAAAAGCAACAATGGTCAAACAGTATTTGCAGAGTTATCAGGGTCAATAGTATATTGTGAGCAACTGACAATACCTTCCTATTTATTGCACGGTGTGATTAACTGTTAAATCCTGTTCTTGCTGCAGCTGTTACTCTTCAACTAATATTCCAGACAAGTAGGAACTTGTAGTTAAAGGAGAATCTCTTTTTCAGAGATCTTATCATGAAGGATGCAGCAGTGAGAGGAGTGCCAGCAATCAGGACACAATAGCAGCTACTGTAGGGAGTGCCCAAGCTGTGGCCTCCAGAAATACCAGTTAACAGATTGCACTGAAAGACAGCATTGCCATGGTTCCTCCTCCAGGCGGAATGGTGCCCACTGGGGATGTCTGCAACTGCATAGTCAGGGAAGCAACACGGTGGCTGTATAGTAAAGTAAAGCAGGACAGAGAGGGATGCTATGAAGGACCTAAAAGCAGTTTGTGAGCTGCACTAGGGAAGGATATCAGCCAAGGAAAGCAGAAGTAGGGGGGGATAATTTGCCTCAGAGCATGACTCAAAACTCAAGTCAGTGGAGCAGTCATGTGTGTATCAAAGCCAGAGAGGAGAAGCTGTAACAGGTGAAAAAGAGCAAATGCCCTGGCAAAGATCTCTAGATGGACTAATTACTGCTGTGTATGTGGGCAAGAAAGTAGGCCAACTTAAAAGACCAAAGTAAGTTCAGATGTGTTCAGAGCAATTAAGGAAGGTTGCATGAGATTCAGAAAAGTAGGCTAGAGTTTCAGGTTGGAGAAGCTGGTAGAGAAGTTACGACCATGTTCAGTGTAAGAAGTGTGGTTTGATCCATATTTAAGAGAAAGGTAGAGAAAGAGGACCAGTGATATCTGCAGGGGAAATAATCAGATTGCTAGAAAAAAAAAATACTTTTAAGAAAGAGAAGATGAAAGTAATTGTGAAATTATTCTTTTTTGGTTTTGTTTTACAAGTACGTTGCTTTTGTGGACTGACACTTTCAAGGTTTTTTCTGAAGCCATTAGACCCTGAAAACTCATGTTTTATTGTCATGTATAAATGAAAACCACTATTCAAAAGCCTTTGGGAGACTCTGGAAAATATAACAAATATTTCCAACCTTCCTTTCCTTATAGAAACTTTTTCTAAATTTCTACCTACGTGTATGGATAAACCACAAATGTTAAAAGTGGAAAACCAGATTACCTTATCTTTATACTTTGTTTGCCTTTTAGGTAGGACAATTACGTTTATTGTTTTGCCAAACTCACTGTACTTAAGAACCTTAAAATTAGAGGTGTAAGGTAACATGAGTAACGTTCTGATTCAGTTAAGAGGACTGGAAATCTATTGAGCTAAATTGCCTAATTTATTTCCTTTTGAGAATCTGCTCAATGTTAATCACAGTGAAACTCCTTTTTATTTCCTGTTTGGGTTTCATAGGTGTGAAATTTCAAAAGTTAATATCAGTTCTTGTTTATTTCTAGTCCACCCTTCCTCTTGGAAAAAATCAAGTTTCTACTGTATTTCAAGCTCTGAATTTCAGATTTCTTTCTTTGGCAGGGCAGACTGCAGTCACAGCAATACTAAATGGCTGGTCAGGAGACTCTCAAACAGAACATTATCCCTGACTTTTTTTTACTGTCCTTGCAAAGAGCATGCTAAGAAAAAAGAAGTATCTGTCAAGAATAGCTGCAGTGAGCTGGGGGTCATTTCCAATGCTTTTATACATGCAGACACAGCTGCTCAGTGATTTTTTGTATTTTATTCTGCTAAATTCAAAATTATCATGAAACCAGCTTGAAGTTAAACTGTTTTGTTTTGGGTTTTTTTGCTGGCATTTATGTTAGGTAGTAATTTAGACTCATTATTTGGTACAGGGCCTAACACCATTTGCTTCTTGTTTCTACTGTATTAGCAGCAGTGATAAGGGGTGAAAACAGTGAGTAATGCGCAAATGTCAAAATAAAAGGGCTCCTTTTTTTAAGATATCTTGGAATAAACCAGAATGCCCTCTAGCTAGCTTTATACATGCCTAAGAGTAAATCCCATTACAGAAGCTTGGGTGAGAAAACAATAAATGGAAGCCAGCTGCAGAAATAGCTTCAATATTACATGAAGGTAAATGACCACTGTTGTGGTCAAAAGTTTAATGTCCAAGTGGATACCAGTGATGAGAGGTGTTTCTGAGGGGTCGGTGTTCGGGTTAGCGGTGTTTGGGTCAGCAGCGTTTAACACTGTTTAAAATCTTTGTTGGTGACCTGGACAGTGGGATTGAGTGCACCCTCAGCAAATTTGCAAATGACACCAAGCTGTGTGGTTCTGTTGACACGCTGGAGGGAAGGGTTGCTATCCAGAGAGACCTTGACATGCTTGAGAGGTGGGCTAATGTGAATCCTATGAAGCTCAACAAGGACAAGTGCAAGGTTTTGCAGAGGGGTCAGAACAATCCCAAGCACCAATACAGGCTAGGCAGAGAAAGGATTGAGAGCAGCATTGAGGAGAAGGACTTGGGGGTGTTGGTTGATGAGAAGCTCAACATAACTCAGCAGTGTGGACTTGCAGCCCAGAAAGCCAACCGTATCCTGGGCTGCATCAACAGGAGCGTGGCCAGCAAGTCAAAGGAGGTGATCCTGCCCCTCTACTCTGCACTTATGACACCTTACCTGCAGCCCTGCATTCAGCTTTGGGTCCCCAACATAAGAAGGAGGTAGACCTGTTGGAGCAGGTCCAGAGGAGGGCCACATCAGAGTGCTGAAGCATCTATGGAGACCGGCTGAGAGAGTTGGGCTTGTTCAGCCTGGAGAAGAGGAGGCTTAGAGGGAGACCTTAGAGCAGCCTTCCAATACCTTAAACGGGGCCTACAGGAAATCTGGAGATGGACTTTTTACAACAGCATGTAAGGATAGGACAAGGGTTAATGGGTTTAAACTGAAAGAGGGTAGATTTAGGTTAGACATTAGGAAGAAGTTCTTTACTGTGAGGGTGGTGAGGCACTGGCACAGGTTGCTCAGAGAAGCTGTGGCTGCCCCATCCCTGGCAGTGTTCAAGGCCAGGTTGGACGGGACTTTGAGCTACTTGATTTAGCGAAAGGTGCCCTTGCCTGTGGCGGGGGTAGGAACTAGATGATCCTTAAGGTTGCTTCCAACCCAAACCATTCTATGAATATATGAATATTAGTAATACTTGCAGTGGTGCACAGTGTCTTCCAGGTGATGTGTGAACAAGAGGACCAGACAGTTCAGAGTCAGGGCATCCTGTGGGTTATGCCAGTGCTAAATCCCCATGTGAAAGGTGAGGAAACTTGCACAATGCAAATGAGCTGTGTGTAAACATAACACAGGAACAGTGCCAGGAACTGAACATGCCAGGAACTGAACATGAGACCCTGGTCCCTTGACCCCAAGTCTACTTTTACTTCCCTTAGGCTTTCTGGAGGCTGAAACCTACAGAAAGGAATAAAAGAACAGACTGAAACTGTTTATTCAGCTATCACCACAAAAAAAAAAAAAAAAAGGAACAATCCAGGCAGATATTTGATTCTTTCTGTAATGCTTCAAGCCAGGCATAATGATCTGCTCTTTACAAACGCTCCTAAAAGACATCATAAAATTTTGCTGTATTTATGTGTAAAATATATGTAAGGTAAAAAAGATGTAATTCTGCACTCATTTTTCCCCAACACATTCACTCTTGTTCCTTTCAAAAAACAACATAATGTTCTGCATGTTTTGCATAGTTACATAAACTTGGTAACATTGAAAGGGCTTGTAAGAAGTGAATATACTGTGACAAATACACTTTTTCCTTGGAGGATAGAATCAAAAAACTTGTATAAGTTGCTGTACCTACTGCATTTTGGCCCAATGAGGAAGGGAGGATGTAGATGTTTAGCACAGATGTTAGACCTAAGACAAATCTCTTGAGGCTAAAGAAACTTAGGGCTAAGTCTTGCGCAGGTGGCTCAAAGCATCTGAGTTGCCAGATTTGGCCCAAGAGCCAAAGGAGCACACTGCTCCCTGGGTAAGTAGCCAGAGGCCAGGGATGCCTCGTGGGCACCTTCATGGCAGCTGGGTTGCACCCCTGGGGCTGGCATTGGTGGGGAGCTACAAA
Organism: Brotogeris chrysoptera; assembly: GCA_030323915.1. Lineage (NCBI taxonomy): Eukaryota > Metazoa > Chordata > Aves > Psittaciformes > Psittacidae > Brotogeris > Brotogeris chrysoptera. Next base: position 15,457 of record JARCZZ010008122.1, on the reverse strand, counting down.
AGGCAACCAGCAGCATTTAGAGCATAAACCAGTTGAACACATGTGAATGGCTGTCTTGCAGGGATCTGATGAACAGTTCAGCCTCCACTGACTCCACTGGGAGCTCAGCCATCTACCCCACATGCAGACACCTTCATGGCGAACATCTAAATGCAGCTTACTGAGTCTGAAGTGGAATTCCACAGTCCTGATCCTTCAAGCAATTTTTGCATGCATGAATGAAAAGCATCTTTCCAAAGATAGGCATTATGACTGCTTTAGCTTTGAGATTAATCTTCTTCCCTTTCTCAAGAAATTAAGCCATTTCTGCAGGTACACATAAAAAGGTAATACATGTCCTTTTTTAACAATGTCTAACTGTGTACAACTCCTGTACTCTATTTCTGAAGACTTTCTGTCTGCAAGCATATTTGGCTCAATCTCCTGTAGTGGGTTTAGCAACAGAAATTTGCAAGGCTTACATTACTGGTGGCTCAAATGGACCCTTTGTCTTGAATTCCTCCTGATGATAAATATCCCCAAATCTTTCCCCATTATTTTCATATGTATGCAAACATGGATTCAAATGAAAGCGACGAGTGCTGATAAATTTGTTAACCAAGTCTTAGCAATTTGAAGGAGCTCTTTCAGGAGCTTTTTTCTTCTTTTTTCCCTAATGCAAAAATGCCTGGTACTGGTTTACCAAGAGCTGCAGAGCTGATAAAACAGCTGGTGCTCAGACCAGATTGACAGGTCTTGTCCTGAGGTTATGAAAAGAAAGATAGATGTAGCGACAAAGCTCAAAATATCACTATAAACAGGTTTGTATGAACTAGGTTAAGTTCCAAAGCTCAAAAGAGCTATCAGTATTATCATTATTATTGTCAGGTTTTGTTGTTGCTGTTCGTTTGGTTGGTTGTTTTTTTCCAGCTTCCTACTATGTGTAGATTTTTCTGTACCAGTCTCTAATGGTTAAATTAAAACTGCTCGATAAGAGCGTTAGTTCTGCCTTATCTGATGATAAAGTCGTACTTTCAGCGAAAAGAGCTGCAGTGACCTCTGTTGATGGAATTAAGGAACGTATTTAAAGAGCAAGAAAAGAAAGATGACACAATAAAATTGTCTGCTAGGAGGATTTGAGTGCTAGGATCAAAAGTAAACCATGCTAAGAGGGAGTGGCTTTCAGGTTGCATATGAAAAAGACTATTTCCCAACTCTGCCTGCAGACAGGACCCTTATCAGGATAGTTGTCTTTTAAGAATTACTTTTAAGACAGTTTGTTCCTTTTTTCACTATGGAATTAAAAACAATTGGCATGAAGACAGAGGACATAACATTCTAGGGAAGATGTGTTTTTTTGTAGTGCTATACTGCATTCCAGGAGTTTATATCACCAAAAGAAAACATCATGCCTGTATGCATTACATGATCTCAATTAGGAACTGGTTCTTGATGCCACCCTGACACACAGTGTTCTTGAAGTTTTGAGGCAAAGCAGCTTGCCAGTTGACAGGCTGCCTGTGGCAGAGAGAAGAATCTAGGAACTGTCATGCCTTTATGACCAAGAATTTGGAACATGTCTTTGTGGCCTAGTAGCGATCCAGGAAAATAATTAAACACATAAATACCCACAAGGATCTAGATCTTAATGCTTAACTTCAAGGTTGGGAATAGTCTCAGTAAAGCCAAGGACTGACCCTGCAAGATTAAAGTTATTGAAATCAATAAGAAAACTTCCATTAAGAGCTATGTAGCTTGTGGAAATGAGGGTATTTATGTCCCTATTTTTTTTCAGACTTGTGCCTTTGCTAAGAACTGCTCAGTATTAAAGAAAGGTATAAATGAGGGTCAGGGCTTTGTACTGTTAAAGTTATTTTATGCTTCCGAGCTACCCAGTAAACAATTGGCACCAACACTGTTAGGCTTTTCTAGGAGCCACAGCAGTAGAAACTGGTATGTTTTTCCTTCTGTGTCTGGTGTTATAGCAGGTTTTACCATGATCACAAAGCTGGGAGTTTTTCCAGTTCCGGTATTTTAATTTGTTAACGCTTCCACCACAGCCTGAGAAATTTTACTTTTAGTATGCTTGCCAGAACCACTGCTATCCCTCTGATCCTAAAACATCCTTCTCACAAGAGACAAGTAGATACAGGTAGTGACATTTTACTAGTATCTACTATGGTATCCTTGTTCAGGCTTTGCAAAGAGTAATCTCTGCAAGTGTAAGGAGGAAAAAAAAACAAGTTAACTCTATTTTTAATAAAAAGTATGAAAAGCTGTATATAAAGCCGTATCTTATTTTGATACAGATAAAATCAGAAAAAGAAATAATGAATCAGTGCACTGTGGTATTATTAACTAGATATTAAAGGTATACTTGCTCTGCTAAGAACATCAAGATACGCAAAATGTAAAATATTAAAATCAGTCCTAGTTTATATGTTACTGATGCAGTAAATATTATGTCATCTTACACAAATTTCACAATAAAGCCAAAAGTTATAGCTACCTGTTTGAGAACTTCATGCTCTCAGGCATGAAGGAGGTATTGATGTATCTTCCATATATAATTAATGATCCTGCAAAGACCTTCACTGACTTCTGAGGAACCATGTCTGTTTCTTTTCACTCTGCATGAGTCTGACAATTTTTTGTGGAGAGTGGTTAAGATAGGAAGTACAGTTGGGTGATAGGTTGGATCAAAGGCTTCTTTGCCTCAGTATATTTAGTATCCTGCAAAGACTTCTGCATGTTAAAGGACTTAGTTACCCACTCACTTTTCTGAAGATAACCCAAGAAATAGCTCTATTTCTGGGAGAGTTTAAACATTAAGTAAATTAATTCTACGTTAGAATATCAGATAGAACCATACTATATAAATAATAATTATTTCCTTCCAAGCTTACCTTGTGATAGGATTTTTTTTTTTTTTTAGGTTGCTTAACATAGTTCTAAAATGAACATTTGTAATAATGTTTATATCTACAACTTTTGCACTGAAGGCTGAAATCACCTATGCTCTGATATCTGGGCAAAAGTTGAGCCCCAGTTCCACATAGCTTTGCTACTTCAAGTATGGTTTAGGTAGCAGGTTGTGACACAAGGGGAATCAAAATATCTATTGCCAATTTTCTACTGCGCATTTCTATTACCCAGCATTCAGGCATTATAAAAGTTCTTTTTCAGTTTTATCTTACAGTGCATTTAGGAGCAAGTTTCTGAGTGGTTATTTATGTGCCAGTCTTCAGAGGTCAGCTCTTTTGGCTTATCTTATAGAAGAGAAAGGAAAAAGTCAGCAGTCATCTTTTTTTACCTCTGCAATAGTATCTTTTTCATACAATTATAACTGTTTGACAGGAATTTGCTCAAAGTTAAAGAATATCTTTGGATGGAGATTAAAAATGGAAAATTACATCTTCAGAGATGTACTTTTCTTTAAATTACTAGTATGTGAAAACTGTTTTGGAACTTTAATTGCTGCTACAGACTAACTACAAAATAAACTTTGCAATAAACCCTGGCTGATCCTTATCTATAACCAAAAATCTCCACACTGGCAAGAGTATAATATAGGGTGAAATCATTTCTGGATTTGGAAATTTTTTGCAACTGAGTTCAACAAGGCAGGATCTTCTCTTTCAAACAGCCTCAAACTTCTCTGTGTATGTGGAGATTATCTGGATCCTGCAGTAATTGCTGGTTGGGTCAATTGTTTGACTTTTTACAGCGAGGAGACTTACATACTTTCTGGTTTTGGCCTCACACAGAAGCATTTGGGCATGATCTCTCAGGGTAAACTGGACAGTTGAAACCAGAGTTTGAGTGACCTTCTGAGTTAGAAGCTGGCTTCTCTGGTCAGTGCCAGCTCTGAATGCTAACAATTATGCCTGTTTCCAGAAACTGTGTCTGAACCTGCCATTCTTTTGACCATTGCGATTTTGGCAATTTGCATCTCTCTGCCCATCCTCTTCTAGCATGCTGCAGGTGGGACAAACCTGAAGCTCAATACCAGGAGAGAAGGCTTTGCAAAAATCTCACAGAATAGCAGCCGCTGCAAAGTTGGGAGGTAAAACCCTTCTCATCACAGAATTGCAGAATGGTTGAGAAGGGATCTCTGGAGGTCATCTACTCCAACCTCTCATCCACGGCTCCTTTGTCCTCATGTGAAGAGTCATTTGCACACAGCTACAAGTCTCTTAGCAATGTCTGAAACTCATATTCTATCTCAGTGCTGTAAGAAAAACTCATGAAAACAGATAGATGCAGTGAACAGTGAGGGAGAAGGCACCTTACTCAGCTTTGCCTGAGATTTTAGTATCAGCTGCAGGACAAATGAGGGGTTGGAATACACCCAACCTGCCTTCAGTTGTGTGTGCCAGCCTATCAATCTGGGGCTCCTTTCATGCTCAGTTGTAAGAGACAGCATCTACAGGCAGTGATTTAAGGGCTTCTACTGGGAAGCAACAAGTAGGCCCTTTTGAAGTGCCTACTACTTTCCAAGAGACCTAAATATAGCCCAGGATGCCATTGTTAAAGGAGAGATGAGCAACCCTGAAAATAAAATAATGACAAACTTTTACTGAAAAGTTGAAGGGGTTTTCAGAGGTTTTGGTCTTGCTGTGGGCAGCATGTGTACACAGTTTATGTGATACTAGGGTTGAACTTGTGAGCATTTCTGATACTTCTTACTGTTGCTTTGTACCCAGATACCTGCATTAGCTCTAAAAAAGCAATTTACATAACAGCTGTATCATCATCACCTCTATCATGAGCCCTGTGCTCATGTTCATCTAAGAAGCCCAGCTATTTTGCCCAAGAACGTATCTGCCCACATGTGCATTGTCCAGGGCTAGACTACATGTAGGATCAAAACTTTTTTAGTCCTTCACTGCTGAACTTCATGCAGCTTCAAGTTATAAAGCATTTGACTTCTACAATTGAAAACACAGGTCAGACTGATTCCTCTCTGCGGTTTTTCAAATAACTAGCTGCTCTGGTTTATTTCAAACACCGTGGGATGGTTTTTGCTACCATTACAGGACTGCCACCAACATGCTGGTCTAGCTGAGATGAGAACCAAACTGCTTATGTGACAAACTCACTTCACCACAAGACAGGAGGATGTTGATTGCACAGGCCAGATATGCAGCCTCTGCTCCTCTCCTCAGAACTGTCATAATTATTTTCCCGCATTTTCCAAGGTACCTGCAAATGGAAAAGGGGATTTACTTGTCTCTGTATACCAAGAGCTCACAACCCCTTTTGCCAATTCTGTTATAAATTTTGCTAATTCTGTTTTTTGGCAGTACATTCCTTCTTCAGGAAGTATAGATGGAGTATCACCAGGAGGAGTTAAAAAAATTCCGTAGGTACTGACTATGAACATAATTGCTCCGCCTTTCTTTCCACAATGTAATGTTCCAAGAAAGTCTGTTACACAAGAAAGCAATCAGAAGCAGGTTGAAATACAAGGAAATGGGTACAATCATCTCAATAAAGTAATGCTATCCTGACATGGCTTCTGTGAGTGGATTTGTTTGCTGTAAATATTGGAAGACACTTCACACTCCTCTGCACTTTCCTCATATGCTTAATAGTTTTCTTCAGAGTCTTTTTGTTTGTTTGGGATTTTTTTTTTACCCTGTGTAGCCTTTGCTCAGATTAAAAGTCATTTTGATCCCCATATACAATTGTGGGATAAAATCCTACTACTTTTTTTTTTTATAACTTGTAAATGCTTCAGATTAATTTGGGAACTCTAACATTTAAGTATCTAGCTGAAGTAGCTGAAATGCTTTAAAAACACAGGAGCAGATGCCAGTTGCAATATCTGCATGCATAAGGAAAGAGAGAAACAATTTAAAATGTAGGACTGTTGATCACAGCTAATTACATTAGGATTTATAAAATAGAAATAAAATTATACACACATATGTGTGTGCATGTAAATATATAGATATAAATATTAAATATCTATATTTCAAAAAGGAAAAGGGGCTGGCATTAGATCATACAGAAGTAGTAAATTTGTTCTCTACTAAACTATTAGTATTCCAGTATAATCAAACCTAGAATATAGGGAGATACAGAGGGTCCGGAAGTCAAAGTGATACTGATGATCACGAAAGGATTGTTAGCACTGAAAAGTCTCATCAGATCTTTCTAGTGGTGTAAGTTACATGTCTTGCATTTAAAAAGTTTAGCAAATATTAAAGTTAACTGAAGTCATTTCACTGAGACAAAGAAAATTTACCATCTTCCTCATGATGCCAGTGTTTCCAGTTCATTTCTACAGTAGTCAGCAACCACGTTAACAAGTTTCCAGTCATCTGGAAGTATTCCAACGAAGTGCTCACATTTTCAATTCCTGAAAGCTCCTATATCCATCTTTCCAACTTAAAATGTCATTAAAAATCTTTGTAAAGTTTCATAATATTAGCAAATAATCCTATGAATTCTCATTTTTTTATTTGGAAAATTCTAGTAATTAAAGTATTTTTCACTTTTCTCTGTACTTGTTTATAATGTTAAATGATGCATGGGGTTCAACCATATCTTGATCTCTGAGATCAAGAGAAAGGTCTTTCTATAAAACAAAGGATTTTGATGCTTGGTTGCTGCTCGCTCTAACCACTGTGACACTGAATGTTTCAGACCAAGGCTCTGTTAACCCCATGTACTGATGTATTCCACTTAGGAAGGGCTAAAAAACAGGATATACGTTAGGAGAGTTTTGTGTGCAGCTGAATACCCTTTATCTCCAGAGGAACAGAGTTTAACAGCCGTAGTCCTTTTGACTCTGTGTGATACCTATAGGTAATCTCAAACCAAAGACTTTCTTTTCTCTCACAGCCTCTCTGACTGTATCCTCCCAAACACACTTTGCCTTTATACAGCACCGCAGAGGGTGGACTTTCCTGTGATACTTCTTGAATGAATGAGTGGTTTTCATTAGTTTCTTACCTGACTGTTCCATGCTAAGTTTCCCAAGGACGGGATTATGTGAAGAGGTGGGAAATGTTTATTTTTGCACATGACTTTGGAACAACAATAAACTGGACTAATTTTTTTATTGAAAACAAGCCATATATAATGTTCTGTATAAAATTTAAAGCCAAACTTCCACCAAGTCAAGAGGAAAACCTGTGCTAACGCCAGCTGTCTAATAGTCACAAAGCCAAGCAGCTGAGATCAACCGTTAAAGATTTTGCAAGCGTTTAATAACATTCTGCAATGAAAATATGGTGACATAAGAGATGCAAGCAATGGCTAATCAACCTCAGTGAGTAGGCTGGATAAAGAAAAGTAAGAAATAGGAAAACTGGGGAGAGATAAACAAAACATAAACTCAAACCACTGAAAAGAAGTAAGACATCATCAACTCTTGAAATATGTATTTCTGAACCCTTATAGAAAGTTAGCGTATAGAAAATATCAACTACTTTAAATTTCTTTTCTTTCTAGATAACAAATGTTCACAATTCAACCCCCGTGAACACAGAATGCAGGCAATTAATTCTTTGGCTGACCACTGCAGCAATTCAGAGACTACCTTTCAGTGCAACTCAAACAGCAAAACACCGTCTTTGTATGGGGGCTGCTTCTGCTTCAGCTATCAGGAACAATTCCCTGGCTTCAGCAGGATACATATAACATCACTGAAGAAAGAACGTCAGCTCTGAGGGTTGTGGAGGATCTAAGGTAGTTTTTTGATGCCATTGCTAAAGGATGGTTACCCTTGGCTCAGTGATGACTAGCACTGATCAGCTCTGACTGAACAAGCACAGGGTGTGTGTGTGTGTGGGTGTGTGTGTGTGTGCGTGTGTGTTTGCATTTTGGAGGTGGGTTCTTGGTGCAAAGTGAGAGACAAGAGAATGTCAAAAATAAAGGGGCAGGTGAGAAAGGGGCCATGGGGTGAACAGCTCCCTGTATTACCCAAACACACAGAACAATTCCAGCTCCTGGTTATAAACTGACCTGCATCACTGACTACAGGATTATGTTCTGTAAGGCACCCCAGTAGACATTTCCAGACTTTCCTGAAGATCAGAGTCCTCTTAGAAAAGCCCTTATCAAGCACCAAAATCTAGCCTGCCATGCTTATACATACCAGCTCATGTCGGTGAAGGGGGAAGAACAGACTTCATTGCTGTGTTTGCGAGCACTGAGAAGAAATCTCTTGGGCCAGAGGAAACGATCATGGTAGGAGAGGCTGAGAATAAGGCAGTTGATTTGACTCAAGAAAAAGTGCAGCCTGGGCACATTTTTGGCTTGTTCCAGAACTGCTTGTAAAACATTGTAACATTTATTTTTAAATTTAATTTTCGTCAGGAAACTAAAAAAAACTAAACCAAAAAACAACACAACCCCTCATCACTTTGAAAGCAACATTTGTTTAACACGCTTGTGCTACTAATCTACTGACAAGGAGCAAGTAGGAAATGTAGCTTAGCAGGAGGCCTCTCAGGACTCTAGGACTGAGTCAGCCTTTACCTTGCCCTTTGCAAACAGAGGTTATGCCTCTATGATTTAAAGGTTGCCAGAGTTGTAAATATAGGCTATATCACTAAAGGAATCACTTCAGTCACCAACTCCAGTGGTTGAACTCCTGGCAAAGCATTTAAAACTATGTTTATAAACCTATCAAACACTGTTTTCACAGGAAAATTCTCATTGTTAGTTATGATGCCACTGTAAAGCTGAAACTGGAGTCATTCTTTTAGTCATTAACTTTTTTCCCCCTTGAAGTTAAACATTTAAATTAGTATTTCTGTATTCATGGCAGTGACAAGTGCTAGGCTTGAGAACAGTGGCTGCTTTTGACAGCTAGCTTGGGGACACAGCCTTAGAAATCATTCAACAACGAAGTGTCCAGGTGTAGAATGGGCTAAAGAGGGAATTTACAGTTTAAACATTAAACATGTTGCTTAGCTATTAAACAATTAGATTGTTCAATCCTTAAGAGGGGGAGACCAGTATGTTAACTCTGATTCTAGGTTTCCAGCAAATGTACCCAACAATGTCATCTTACTCAGATACCCAGATCACCAGGAATACAAGTCATGGAAGAAAAGAAAAACAGCACAACCCCTCTCCAGGCAGCCCTTCTTTTGCCTGTCTTAAGAACAGCAGAATTGCAATTTCCTTTCAAGTAGTGGCAAAAATTAACTTCATGGGTTACTAGCCTTTCTGGTTACAAGTGTCCCTGTGGAGCTAGAAACATCACTTAACCCTCCTGCAGTAGCTGATGGCAGGTCCCTTTTTTGTTCTTTGGGATGATATTTAATACTGGTGCCCTGCAGCACTTCAAAAACATCTCAGTTACTTAGTATGAGGCACAAAATGTTCTCCCAGAGCTTTGTAGCTGAACCTGCTAGAGATGCTTACTCATGGTGAGCAGAAGTGCCTGTTTGCACACCAACTGGCTCAGGAAGGTCTTAGGGAGAAGTCTTTGGGAGAGTGTTCACATGGGTGCAATTACTCTGATACCCAGCTTAGCTCTGGCTCTGGGGATGTGGTTGCCCATAACCCATGAAGGCAGCAGCATATTGCTCCTTCAGGGCTTCATGCAGGGCAACAGCTTCTACACGCAGCTTCAGGAGACCACCCTCAAAAAAAACCAGAATTCATCACTCTGAATTCAGCACTGACTGTCTCCACTCTGCAACACAGACTTCTGCTTAGCTTCACTGCTGTTTCATTCATGGGGCTGCTTTTGAAGGTTAAAAACATAGCTATGCTCTTTCCTTTGTGCTCCACACCCTGTAACCATGTAGCCTGCTGCTCCTGCCACTCATTGGGTTCTGGGGGATTAGGTAGCTGCCAGTATTTGTGCCCTTTCTCAACCCTTTCCAATTTAAAACCTGTGCAGACATAACACTTAACATAATAAGAGCCTTAAAACAGCTTACCAAAGTTCAGACCTGCACAATTAAATTGTTGCCATTAAAGTGCCCATGTGAGGAAGGCATAATGCCTCTGGTGGACCTGCTTTATGGGGATGGTTGCTAAGCAGCCCTGGAGAAGGCCTTGGAAAAACACGCCCTCAATGGACTATTGATTCCATAAATCACTAGATAGCTGAGATATTCTTTCACTAATTAATGTATTTAGAGACAGAGTTAAGCAGTGAAGGCCTCAATGACATAACACTCAGAAAAAGAGTCTAACCCCTAATAGAAGAGAGATTTTGAGAAATGTTTGTTAACGTAATACATGCAGGTGAGCTATCAACTCCTCTCCCAAAGAAAGCAATTCTCAATCAAGCAAGTTTGCATTTTATAACCCTTAAATCTTCACTGAAGCTATTTCTAAATAAGTAAAAAAGATCTATGTTGCCTCTTTGGTGCCTGTTCTCCATTTTCAATTTGAACTTCCTGGCTGCAGGTAGCACAGGCATAGGTTTTCCTTGTGTTATTGTGATTCCTGTGCAGCTGTAGATGTCAAGAAGAACTCCCTTTTCACCTGAGGTGACCTAAAAGCTTTCTTCTTTGTTCTAATGGGAACACTAGAATTTTTAACAAATTTATTTTAGTAACACACTAAGGTATTCCAGCAAGATGCTCCATGTTTATGTCTCCTGTACTATACTTTGGGGGAAAGTTGGATAAGATCGTTGGCTGTTTTAGAGAGGTGGCTGGAAGGAAGGGTGACATTTATACTTTTCTTCTGAACTAGGAATAGATATTTTACACTACTACTACCTGGACTGTGTCAGGGAAAATGTAAGATATATGAAACCTAAATGCTCCTCTGCACAGAGTTAATTTCCATTTAAAAAAAACCCAACAGTAGAATATAACTTTTTTTTTTTTTTTACCTGCTGAAAATACCTATGAAACTAAAACAGCAACTAAAATTATGGAAATTTTTTTTCATAATACAGCTATCATTTTCCCCCTGAGCATTTTGATTTTTTCATCATATTTACTAGAGAACACCTATAAGAGTGTTTGTTAGGAATTGTAGGAAATCCAGTTATTGAAAAACTGAGAGTAACATTTTCCAGAAATGTTTCACTGATATCAAAAAGAAGTCAGAAAATTAAGTACAAAAATATGACTTTATGATTTTTACGGAATCCCTAAAATGGAGCTAAATTTATGATACAATGAAAATTCTGATTTGTTCCAATCTTTTTTCTTTTTTTTTTACATTGCAAAAGCAGAGTTCTGATAATAGCAATAAAAATAGGTCTTACTGATAGATAAAGCTGGAGATTACAAATCCATATACACATAGATAAAATATGGACATAGATAAATATTATTTAGATAAAGCTGGACTAATAATAACAGATGATGTACAACTCTGTAATCCAAATGACATCCCAATGCTTACTACAGCAAAATTAAACTGTCTTTACACCTGCATGAAGCACCTGAGCTATTGCAAACCTGTGTGGAGTGATGGCTGATGGTCTCTTTCCTAAACACTATGCTGTGGGTAGCCTGAGCAGTTCCTTGCTCTGGTAGTAATTTCCAGTAGTAATCACTAAATGGATTAAAAGGCAAATGAACCAAATTATGTGAGTTACCATCTTGATGCATGAAATAGCATGTACTTTGTCACGCGAAATGCTGTTAGCACTGTATCTGGTAAAACAGATGATGCCTGTGAGCAGAATCAAAGATGAAATTACGCCCAGGTGCAGATGGCACTGCACAGTGTGGGCAATGAGGCATCGGTGGGGGCATTGTGGGAAGGATCAGTTGCAATCAAGCAAGTGCGGTGTACATGCCTTCTGTTTGTGCTATCATTGAAATGGTGCGGAGTGACCCGACAGAAAATTGTTCTGAAGTGGGAGCAGATGCATTGAGCTGTCAGGGGCAGAGCCATGACGAGACGCTGTGGCGCCAGGGACACACCTTCACGTCTCCTCAATCGCTCTCCCTGGCTGAAGGGACCCCCCTCTCTCCCTCCCCAGGCAGCTTTGACACTGAGGAATACTTTTCTCCTTAGGGAGACGTCCCTGGTCATGGCCTCAGGAGGAGCTGCTGCTTGTGCAGATACCAGCAGGGCTGGATACAGTGAGAGGGGCGCTGAAGAGAAGCGAAGCTTTTGCTACTGTCTCATACAGCCTGGGTGAAGCAGAGGTAATGGGATTATCATACCCTGCTCTGCTGTCTCAGACAAATGTCTGCCCAGATTTAAAGACCTTCTACCCTTCTGAAACCCTTCAGCATCTGTGGGATCAGCTGCACAGGGCTGGTGGCAATGAAAAGCAGTAGATGCTACAAATATGGAGAGAAACTCCATAAAACCTTCAGCACCTTATACTGTACTGAGCTTCGCTGCATCTATTTCAACAAGCTCCAAAGTCAAATATGGTCCACTTCCCAGCTGCATTGTGCTATTCTGTAAAGGCAATTCCTATTCAAAAGTTTGATACTCTCATCTATACACTCTACCCATAAATAGATTATTTTGGTATACGAATAGACAGTATCAACTCAAGTAATTAATCTCAACTCCAGATTTCTTCAGTCTCACAGTTTTTTGGGGTCTGTGTCAGTATATTATTCCCCTTTTTATTACTGGCGTGGAATTTACCAGCCTCAGGATTAATGATGTCTTTCCATCTTTCCCTCCCCCCCCTTTTTTTTTTCCCCATTCACTAACTTCTTATTTTCATACTATTATTAAAAAAGAAAAAGTTAACTTAGTTCCCTGACCCACAGCAATGTCAGAGCTAGTAAGATTTCTGTTGCGTGTGTCCTTTTAAAAGTTTTGGAGAGGAGAAAAGTAAGAGTACAAATAACGGCAAATATGTGGATGGTCTCCCAAGGAAGGATGCGTATTCCTCTGTCTGGGAGAAGCTCTGACTGTACAGGCATGACCCGGGTGCCAAAGCATTGCTCTGCCTCTGCCACTATGCAGCAGTCAGACTTTGTCATCCCTCACTGCCTACAGTGAAAAGGATGGTGATGAAGAACATTTTCCATGAGAAGGGACCTTCTTCCACTTTTGTTCACCTCAGCACTTTCTCACACAGAGTCTTCCTTCCCCTATTGTGGCAAACTGAAAATCCCCAGCCAGTTGTTCACAATTTCCAGAGGGTGATCAGGCAGCCAGTGGGGCTATGAGATGGTAGTCCAGTTTCCTGCTCTACAACCTATTTCTGCAGTGACTATTAATGGGGGTATGAATCCCAGCACAGAGAGGGACTATGACGTGATATCAGAGAAAAAGGTCAATGGCCCTGTATATGAATAACAATATTTACAAGAACCACAGCCAGCTTTCTCTTGCCAATGCTTCTTCATTGGCATTATTGAAGATAATTCTCAGTCCAGTGCAATATCCTGCAGAAAGATAACTAGAGAGGATCTATAAATACTGCTCTTAGAAGAGCAGGTATTGACACTTTGATAACTGTATTTTTCAAAATGGCTTTTTCATCCACAGGAAAATCATAAAATGAGACATGCATGTACAATTACAGATCTTATGATTTTAGACTGATTTAAATTTATGAGTTACAGCCTGACTTGCATGTGAGAGATAGTGCCGTGTCCTTCACGGAAGGGTTACACCTCTCTTCTTATGGATGGGCTTTTGACCAGGACCAGGAGATGCAGGAAAGAAAGAACATTTTCTTTTTGTATTTTCTTTCCATATGAAGGAAATGTCCTTGGAATTTGCAATAATTTTCTGTTTCTCGTATTTCAGAGAATCTAATGTAGCAACCAAAAGGATCTATGAAGCTATCACATGCAGGTAGAGGGTTAGATGGTGTATGCACTGGTTTGATATTCAAATGTGTTTTTCTGGCTGATTTATAGGTAAAATAAAGAGAAACGTTTTACTACTGTCATGTTTTAAAATGTGTCCTTAAAACTATAGGCTTAGTGCCCTATTTTCAGGGGAGGGAGAGGGAGAGGTAAATAAGAGCTATAGATGTTCACCTACTTGGTCCTGAGCTTTAATTTTAACTCACTACAGAAACTGTAGCAACTGATTTACTTTTTGCCATTTGGGGAAAAAAGGAGAGCTCCTACTCCCTGCTTTAGGTTTATTTGAAGTCAAGAAAGACATGCTTTGCTATAGAGGCATGCAGAATGATATGCTATAAAGATTTTATGAGTTTGAGCTTCGGAATACTGTCTTACTCATGAGTAGTGAAGTCATGAGTAAATCGTGGGTGAGATTCCATTCTTTCAGGAAATACAGAAAGCTGGTGCTCAGCAGTATCTGATGGAAACAGAACCCAGAGCCTTCAGGAACAGGATTTTGCCAATCACATGTTCAATATTGGCAACACACACCCACATACACATGTAAATACATTATTAGTAATATATTTATGTATGCACACGAGTATATATGTATGAACACATGTTTATACAGTGTGTTATTTTAACTCTCTGAATTAACAGAATATAAATCTCGTAATTAACACAAACAGGATTGTGCCTATCACTTGCTTGATGGGGGCAACATATGGGTAACAAATACGCATATACTATATACTATGTGATACCATATTATGTAATATAGGACATATTATGTATCATCAATTATACAGTATATAAGATATTGTATAGCATGTATATACATATATATGAACCTACATACATGTATGTATACAGTTAGTTCTTTTCACTCACAAAATTAACTGAATTTAACTCATTTAGCTCCAACAATTAACTCTATATATTTATATATTTAATATATATCTGTACTTAACACTAACTAATTAGTGGGAACATAATATTGTCTTTCATATATTTGGTAGCAGCACTTTTCCTGTATTTGGTAATGGCAACATTTACATCTACATCTGTTTCTGTCTCTACACCTATATACATACGTATGTCTATACATATGTAAAAGTATGTAAAACTTCTTTATTAAAATCTCTATTAAAATGCATCTACAGATCCATACGTATATACATACACATTCAGACATAGGTGTCTATATATATGCATACATGCCTATATAGTCTCTCTATGTTGACATATGTTATACAGAGACTGTATATCTAATAGTTATCTAATACACATATCTCTGTATGTAGAGACTATACCTAAGCTACTTTTAGATAAATGTATATAGAGACTATATAGGCACATATGTATATGATACACAGGCATGTACCTATCCACGCAGTGTGTCAACTCTCTGCGTTGGTTTATGTGAATACATACCTATATATAAGTATGTGTGTTTATAGGACCTCACACAAATCTCTTTTCAGGCCCTTTGCAGAGGCAGGAGTACACTCTGGCAGCGCCTGCACTTCGCAGGCCGGTTCCCCTCCGTATGTATCGGGGGGTAGGAGCCGGTGCCTGGGAGCCATAGCACCCCTCGGCGCCGGCCCTCACCCGGCCCGAGCACCTGCCTGCAGCTGGGACCCGGCCCGCGCCCGACTCGGCGGCCCCAGGGGCGGCCCAAGGGGGGAGCGGGATGCCGCGGGCGGCCGGCGGCGCCGGGCCGGGACTCGCCCAGTCACCGGGGAGGAGGCGGAGCCGCG
>JARCZZ010008119.1:0-34975 GCA_030323915.1 Brotogeris chrysoptera | reverse complement strand
GAGGAAGAAATTCTTTACTGTGATGGTGGTGAGGCACTGGAATGGGTTGCCCAGGGAAGTTGTGAATGCTCCATCCCAGGTGATGTTCAAGGCCGGGTTGGACAGAGCCTTGGGTGACATGGGTTAGTGGGAGGTGTCCCTGCCCCTGGCAGGGGGGTTGGAACTAGATGATCTAAAGGTGCTTTCCTACCCTAACTATTCTATGATTCTATGATTCTAAATGTATTTATGTTGGCCAGTGCCTTGAACACCTAATGACATGGAAGGCAGGACATCCTAGGTTTGAACTTGCTATTCTGTGGCACAGTTCTCCTTCAAATGGCTTTTTTGTCTTCAGACTTCTGGTCCCTAAAAACATGATGTTTATTATTTCTTAAGACAAGCCATATCAATTACAGGAGCTAAAGAATTCAATTTGCCATAGTTTTCCCGGAAACCTCCTTAATATTCATTACCTTCCTGGCAGATTGCATGAATTTGAATGCTGATTTACAGGGTAGAGCTTAAAACCAGTGTGATATACCTAGCCAGTTGGAGAGCAGGACACAAGGTCTCATTTCCAGTTTTATTGAAAGGAAGCCTTAAATTCTCTGTTTTATTACAGTAGTTCTGATAAGGGCCATGTTATGCTGAATAACAGCTTATGTATTAAACCAAATATAGGTTTGGGAGTTACTAAACCTAATGTGGCTTCCACAAAACAGAAGCAAGCTATGTAGACAAAAAAACCCCAAACCAACAAACAAAAGCCACATCTTACTTTACCATCCTGTCCTCACCCTCACAACCCTGGCTATTTCTGACAGTCAAACTCCTCTGAATCCAGTTTTCTCCCCACACAGTCCTCCTTCCAAGCACCCTGTCAGCAGAGCCATTAGATGCTGGACCTCTCAAAGCAGGAGGTGCAGTGTCATTGTACTGGGCCTACTTGGCAAAGACCTTTCTCAATACTGGGGATAGACCCGTGTCCTCATTATTTAGCTATTATTTAGCTGGTGATTTAAGTTCAGCCAGAAGCAGGTTACAGAGCTATGGTCTCACATACGCTTTTTTTGTCTCAGCAGGAACCAGAGATGGTGACTGCAACAGATGGCTCCATGTTGTAAATCAGCACCTAGAGTAAAATATGCAAAGGTAAGATGATTCAGACCTTAATGTTTGGTAGGGGAGGGCTACTCAAGTCTCTTCATACTCAAACTGATCCTCATGGAAAAGAATGGTAATGTTTTCCCTGACATTTTTGAGGTCTATCTCATGTTAGACTGATCCACCTGTAGGCTTGGATCGTGTGTTTGCTAGTGCTTAAGTCACATCCTTGAAGATGGAGATCCCTGAATGCTCAAGTGCGAGAACTGCACACCAAGCACAGACCTTGAAACAGCAGCTTGTGTGTAAGGAAATATGTCTCTTTGTGCTGGATAATTTATTTTAACTTGAAAGTAAACCAAGATTAAAAGTAAGATCTCTGTGGCAAAAAGAACATGAGGTCCAAAACAAAACCCGCTCCACATGGAGATGAATTGAAGAGGGCAAACAATTAAATTCACAGACCTCAGGAAACACAGGTACCCAAACTTATTCTTTGTTGAGATGAGCATCTAATAGGCTATCATCTCCTTCACAATCCCTCAGCACAGCTGAAAACGGTGTGGAGAAGGCTGCTTACCTGCTGGTAACCAACCTCCTCCCTGCCTGTCTTCATCATTTCAAACCAGCTGTTTCAGGGCTCAATGTTACAGGTCCCACTGCAGCCTTCTGTGCTCCCCACCAACCTCTAACTCAGCAATGTAAGTGCCACTCTAGAAGCTGAGTGCCAACTTCTAGGCATTTCAGTGTAGATATCACAAACCCTTTTGTCAGTGGATGGTGGTTATAGAAATATTCTGCATTTGACCTGGCACACTGCCTTGGCATTGGCCTTTCCACCACAAGTCTATTCCTGCATGTTTAGGGTACAAAAGCCTACAGAGAAACCGGTGACACATCTCTCAGTCATGCAATGAGAGCCATTAAAAGTCGTACAAATGAAATACTGATTTTCATCTCCTGTACAGATGAGATTTTATTTATTATATAAAAATGCAAAAGAAACTCTGCCACAGCATCTTTCTAAAGAAAGCATCTGAAGCTTACTGCAAAGTTAAGCAGGGGAGATTTAGCTTAGATATTAGGAAGAAATTTTTCAGTATGAGGGTGGTGAGGCACTGGCACAGGTTGCCCAAGGAAGATGTGGATGCCCCATTCCTGGCAGTGTTCAAGGCCAGGTTGGACGGGGCTCTGAGCAACGTGGTCTAATGGAAGGTGTCCCTGCCCATGGCAGGGGGTTTAGAACTAGATGATCTTAAGGTCCTTTCCAACCCAAACCATTCTATGATTCTATGAAATAAAGACATTCTGCAAATGCTTTATATTTTACTTGAGTTTTCCTAGAACCTTGTGTTGGAGTGGCCATGCTGACACCCAGATGGCTTTCTCTATGTCAGGTTAATTTGCCTTCTGCCCGAGATATTGTGGCCATGAGCCGCCCAAACTGCTGTAACTGTTCCCAAGGGGGTGACATCCCATGTACAATGTCCCACCAGCCCCCTGCGTGACAAAGGGGCTGTTAATGGCTGAGAGTCTCCTGTGTCTGCACAATTGCAAAAGATTAGCATTACCCAAACAGGAAAGATAAACTTTGTGAGTTTGCTAGAGACTTAAACAATTAATAAACTTAATTTCTTTCCCTCCTCACTGAGATCCCAGTATTGTCAGAAGGACATCAAGGATTTCTCTTTGTTTATTGGAATTAATTTACTTCTTCCTCAAATGACAACTGCAGCTTGGCTAAAGCAGTCAGCCTCACACTAATTTATTTGTTCAGTGAGTACCATTCAGCTCCCCACAGAAGTTACCAAATTAAAACCTGTCAGTTTCTGTAATGGCCTGACCTTTTTCATCTGAAAAAGTTCGAAGTCTGGCCCACTGGGTCCGAAAGGAAAGCTGCCAAGAGCAGCTGCTCGTGCTGGAGCATCAATGTTCCAACAGGTAAATAGTCACTGGGAGAGCTTGGCAAAATATCTTGCAAGTGGAGCAAGAAGACAAGGTGACATGTGTAGAGAAAATTAAAAAGGAAATACCATTTTAGTGATACCTCCTAGGGAAAAGACAGAGCTCAGGTATCTATATAATCAAACCCAGACTCTGGAAGTTAATACATTTCTATACTCTGAATTCAAAAAAGGGGAATAACCAAAAATCCAAGCATGCTTGAACAGCAGCTATTAACTTTCCCTTGTCTGCTTTTCCTTTTTCATCAATGTCCTTATTCACCAGTTATCTTTAGCAAATTTAGGCTTCGGTAACACTCAGAGCCATTGTGGTACGATCAATACAAGTGTATCCTTAGAGACCAGCAGGGTTTGTGCTGCTTTTGTTCTCACTGCAAGACGCTGCTGGAAGAGATACCCTGAATCTTCCCACTCCCCTTTTTCCCTGGTGTCAGGTACTTGAGCAACCACAGAGGAAGTGGGGGTCAGTTTAAGCCCCTTCTCCAGGTCTTCCAGTGTTTGCCGTCTACCTGGTGGCCACACGATCGCTGGCAGTAAATGAAGAGCAGGCAAACATGAGGACTATTTAAAGCAGTGTGCTAGGAGGCAGATCTTGGGCTGTTTGCTGTCACTTGCCCTGATGTGGATTTGCTGGAAAGGTCTCAGGAACAGATGACTTCTGATATAAACTTACTGATGCACTGCAGCTTACATTTTGTTAATGGTTTTCCCACTAATGACACAGATTAAAAACAACAGCTGATAAATCCTAGTCCAGAGGAAAGGCTGCAGCTCTTGCAAGCAGGCAGAGCACAGAGAGCAAATCTGAGGGAGGAACTCATGCAGCATTTTCTGCAATGATGGGGTTAGTGCACACAGCTCCTTGGGATTTATCTCACATCTTTGATGAACAGAGAGAAAAAGATGCTGTCTCTCTTGCCTTTTCTAAGTCCCTGATAAGTTTCTCAGAGACTTAAGATTTTCTTTTGGCCTCCTGGCATGACAGTTACCACAGAGTTTAAATAGTAATTACTCCATGGGATGCTCTCAGCATCGACAGAGAACAGCTTTGGTCCCTTGGATATTATTTTTTTAATCAGAGATTCAGTCATTTTACTAATATCTAAGAGGCAAAGTTGAAAATTACATGACCATGAACTCTAATTACACTATTTCTGATAACAGTGGGGGTTTTCCCAGGTTTAAGTATTTGAACAAAGATTTCGGGGGGGGGGGTTAACAATTTTTGCTACAAAAAGGAGGGCACTGAGAATAGAGAATCAGCAGAGAGCTTAGTGACTAATTACAGCCTAGGAAATACCATTCCTGATCCCAGAGATTACTCTGTTTTGATTACTGCACTTCAAGACCACATTGCTGGCTCTACAGACCTCTCTGAAAACATTTTTCCAGTGGAATTAGGAAGTCAATAATTGATATCACCAGGCCTCCAGCAATTCCTGCTGTCTACCTCGCTTTTTTTCTCCACATGGTTCAAAGTACTGAGTACAGTTAGCTTTTGCTTACTGTGAACACTTCCTTCATGAAAAGTCTGATTTTGTCTGCCTCCTATACATTTGACCTGGTGTCTTCCATGCCTCTGTTGGCTTCCCTCCTTCCTGCCTTGTGTCACTGGAGCTTCCTCCCCAAAAGCAGGTCCAGACCCTTTCTGCTCCCTCCATCGGGACTGTCTCAACTGTGATGAACTGTAAAGTCAAAGGAGAAAGTGAATGGCTTGCAGGGAAGGTCCATGGTAAGTTCATGCGTGTGAATAACACATGGCCTGAGGAAGATTTTAGTGTGCAGGGAAGAACAAGAAAAACCATCCCTGTGGTGTACCTTTCTTTCCATCAATGAAGCTGCATAGGGGTAGATGTCTGATACGGTCTCAGGTCTTATTTTAATTCTGAGGTTTTGGTGTTATATTGGGGTATACTTCAAAAACCTCCAAGGGACTCCCTTGAGGGGTGGTGCCCAAGCACAATGTGCGTGATTTCTTCCGTGCTGCATCCCTCACCCACGGTACTGAGACCTCTCCATTGAGGGGTGAGAAGGTACTTGTGGTTTCAGGCAGGTTATGTTGCTCACTGCTAATTAACAGTCTTGAATTAACTCTCCACTGAGAAGGAAAGTCAGATATGCTGTTGCAGACCTTAAAACATCTGTCAGCTTGAGGTCCTTACCTGGGGTTTCGGTGAGAGCCAAAGCAGTGCATTATATGCATGAAGCAACCGTAACCCCAAATTCCCACTGGACAGAAGGAACCCCTTGACCCTCCAACCCCATCCCAGAGTCACCCTGCACTGTGGGCAGCCAGGTTTTCCTGCCTGCTTTAAGAGAGAGTGTATCAATATTCACTATGTATTTACAGCCTTGGTGTGGAAATGCATCTTCTCATAGCGCTGTATTATTTATAGGCTAGGCCAAGCACCGGGATATTGAAGTAAGGCTACGAGACATTTTCAGTTTCAGAAGCAGCTCATAAATAAGAAGTGAAGTTTTATATTTTAAGAAGAAATGTTAAAAGTTCTTGTCCTTGAGTCTTACAGGGAAAAGCTGAAGAAAACACACTCCACAATACTGCCAAAATCTGTTAACCTGATTCTTCCTGCTCACCCAGCTCACCTCTGTTGTAAACCAACTTGATCCAGGCTTGTCCTGCCAGCAGAGGGGGAACCAGGTGGCTGCTGCCTCTCTTGTGGAAAGGGCAAAACAAGAGGGATGGTTTCACCCAAAAAGTCACCTATCTCCCTCTGCAACAGTTCCTTTCTCCAGCCACCTCTTCCTCACCTCCATTTTCTGCCACTCTCCACTAACTGACCGCAAGGAGGAAGATGTCCTCCTAACTTCCAGATGCTGCTTTCCTTCTCCTAATCTGGGATTTCTGGGGGATGGTTTATGGAACCAGCTTTTGCTCCTGATGAAGTCTGGCTTGCTTCCAGCAAGAGACGAATCGGGGTTGTTGACCTTAAAATGGCTGTGGTATCCTTGAGCACCAACCCTGGGTCATCTGCACACTCCTGGAGAGGAAAACACTACAGATACAAACTGCACGCTCCTGGAGAGGAAAACACCACAGATACAAACTGGGCTGTAGCAACATATCTTGGCTGATAACATTTTTTATGGCTTCTAGAGTGGGTGCCTCTTCACACGTCTCCCTACTGCAGATACCCAGAGAAGTAAACGAGCCTGAACTCTTGCATGCTATTGAAATATAAGCATTAAATCATTGTAATTGTACCTTTCTGGCAGCTGCTAGGGTGGCAAGTTTGATTTTTGAGCTTCCAAACCAAAACACAATGAGATTTTTGCAGAACTAAAAGCATCCCCCTTCTTCTTGACAATCTCTGCATGTAGCTCAGCCTTGCTTCCTACTGTGTGAATAATAATGTGGCCATCAATGCATTTTTGCTATAATTTCTAAATGCAGTTGGAGCAAATTAAATCAGAAACGGAAGTTGTAGCACTTTACTTTTTTTCCCCATACAGTTTCATGCTGTGTTATACACAGTGTTCATCACATTCTCTGTACCTTATTTGCTGTGAGATATCTGAAATTCTTTGTCTTATCTGATCTATGATTTAAGATTCTGACCTTTTCAGCTTCCTGTAATTTCACTGCCAGCTCACTCAATATGCCTTTGTTTATAGCCTGTAAGGCAGAGAGACCAAGTGAAGACGGGAGCTGCTTATGTGCTGGAAAGACAGACATTTCTGTTTGTCAGAATTTGCGTGTGGAAGAGGGAAGCAGCGATATAATTTCAAAAGTTTTTAAAGAACCTGAGAATACAGACAAGAAAGGGGATTAAACACCCTTTCAGTATGACTTTCTACTAAAAGTACAGACCGAAAAGCAATACCTTTCTGTTAATGGCAACCTGTGTGAAAAGCAATTTCAACACTAATAAAACCTGATTTTTCAGCTCCATGGCGAGAGCAGCAGAATGGCAGCATAGATCTCAGCACTTTCATCAAAATGGTTGGGAAGGCAAATGAAGCCTTTATATCTGTGACTGGGATGTTGCGTCAGCTTGCCTCAAGTTCTGCTCCCCCCGCTCTGAGGAAGGTTGCAGAATGAGCTCCGGGGACACTAATCTGTGCTGGGGACTAGCTGCTAAATTTATTCAGGGTACTAGAGACAAAGGCTGAGTGTGAATTGCAGAAGACCCTCGTGACACAGAGTGACGGCAATGAAATGACAGATGAAATTCAGCTTAGATAAATCTAAAATGAGGCACATGGGGAGAAAATACCCAATCTTATCTTTCCATACACTTAGCTGAGTTCTGCGTTGGCTATTGCTACTTGGAAATGAGCTCTTGCCATTAGAATAGATAATTTCATAGAAATGTCAGATTTGTGCTCAGCACTAGTCAGAAAATTTCAAAATTGAATTCTAGTAAGTATTATGAAAGGAATAGTAAACAACATGAAAAACATTACTTGTATTCACCATACATATGTGCTTGTGTATTGAGCACTGCGGGCAGCCCTGGTTCTCCCGTCCTAAGGAAAGATGCAGCAGAATGAGAAATGCTGCAGGCAAGCTCAGCCAGCATAATCAAAGACATGACACTTGCTGAAGTCTTATGCTCTTCTGCCTGGTACAGACAGAGATGAAAGAGAGACAAAATGATAGAGAACTATGAAATCAGGAATTGCATAAACATAGGCAGGGACTTGATCAGTATATCTTCCAGCATAAGAACTAGGCATGCTTAAATAAAACTAGAAAGTGTCCAACTCTAAACAATCAAAAAGAGGTAGTTTCCTGGTTTGTTCATGAAACTTTCATCACAGTTCAGCTAAAAGGTTCTAGAAGTTAATACTTAAGTTCAAGGAGCAACTGAATAAATTAAAAAAAGAGAAAAAGACCACAAAAAGCCCCGTTAAATTCAGAGATGATAAATCTGGTCAAGAAGTCCTTGACCTGAAAATGACTGGCAGCTAGGAGACAACCGATCATATATATATGCTATCCTGCTCTTACAAAAAGCCTCTTGGCCCACTACCAGAGAGAGAATGCTGGTCTAGTTGCCCCTAGTTCAGCTCTAAACCCCCCTATTTTCAATGTAAATCTTAATAGATTTTTGTTCATAGGCTATTGTTGGCAGAGAGAGAAGAGCCAGGGAGATTTCTCAGTTACATTAAAGAGGTCGCTGTAACCTTGGGTTCATCCAGTGGGCATAGCATCAAATCAGATTAAAATTAGAGTCCACAGATACAACTCATCTGCTTCAGATTTCTTCAGTTTCCCTCGCTTTGTAGTACAGAGAAATAAAGAGGCAGATCAACACGTCCTGGTTTAGGTAGGTGTCCCGGTTTAGGAGGTGAAACACCCTCTGCTAGTGCCTACATTTCCCAAGCCTGGAACCATATGACTCAACAAGAGTGCGTATTTTGCCCAGGAGTACCAGAAATACATATTTCCTACATATTCATTCCTTCAGACACTTATTCCGTTTTGTGATTTACTTAAGTAGGCTTCAATGTGGCATAAACAATGTTGAGTGATAAATTCTGCTTGGAGTTTATAAAGATGCTTCTTTGAAACAAAATCTGGCAAAGACAAGCCTGGCTCAGACCCAGGACAAGTTTAAATGCAGGCCATAATCTGCTGAGCTAGCTGCCCAGTTGGTCCAAATAGAAGATGAAACATCTTGTGATCATTTATCTAACCTTTCTTAAACTGCAACTCATTCATTTGCCTTTTAATTCTCACAAATATACAGCTGAGTAAAACCATGGTTGTACAATTTAGATGGTCAGTGCTGAGGCCACAGCCTGAAGACTTGGTCACCACATGACTCACTACACCTGGGGTGACCACAGCTCCCATTTAACGCGTTACTGGTTGTGTGAACCCATCTGTTACTGGTTGTGTGTGTGTGTGTGTGTGTGTAATACAGCAGAAATGTTTGGAGGGAGAAAAGATGTCCCTAAGCCCCTCCCTCCTCCTTCCATATTGAGTTGGGAGGCAGAAGCTGAGAGAAGTTCCCAGCTCATGGATAGCCATGGGAACTTAGTGCTTATGTGAGCGTATCAGAAGTCAGTGACTCACAAAGTCACTGAGAGAAAGCAAAGAAAGCTCCGAGACCAGCTAAGGTCTAAAGAAGCTAACTTGAGATAGGGACTTGCTCCATGACTTGCAAAAGCAGCTTGATGCAGAGGAAATGATTTGTTGGAAGACGCATTAATCCCCGAGAGGGCATTGACACAAATCCTACAGCATGCCTAAGAATGGTAGGGGACTGGGGAAGGGATTTAGTATATCTTATTCTACCTTCATCTCTGAAATGAGTTGTCTTACAGTGTTCTGCATACCCATTTGCTACCACCAGCAAGCATTTAAAGAGTAGAGATGGAACAGAAAACTCAGAAAACTCACAAGGCTCCATCTTTTGGATGGTCACTGTTAAGCTAGCAAGCCATTGCTGAGCTTTTGGCAATACTGCAGGCGAAGAAAAGCTCCTGCTATCAGCAGTTTGTGCTGGATAGAGGACCATTTCTCTGTATCTGGTCCTTACATAAAAATATCCCCCCAAACCAAAGGAAGATGAATGGCTGGACTCTCTCAAACTGGTCATCCAAAGCATGTGAGTCTAGCATGTAGGAGTCAATCCCGCAAATGGCCATCAGCAGCATATTGACAGGTACCATGTGTGTGCACCAGTGGGCATACAGACAGAAGCATACACACACACATTAACCCCACTGCTCCCCAGTATCATACCTGGAGCTGTGAAGCATTGAATTATTACAAAATGTTCATGCTTTGTTGCAGCAATGATCTCTTTGCTGGAACCCTGTCCTGACCATGCATCTGCAGGCCAGTCAGATTGAAATGTTAATTACAGCAATAATAAAGTTTTATTTTGGTCTGTTGCTGATGGATTTAATCTGGGATTGTTTTGTTTTTCCAATTTAACACCCAGCCATCGATTAGCATGCACATTCCCGCATCCTCTTAGTCAGAAACATTTTCACTTCTGCAGCTGTGACATTGTCATTAGCATCACTAGTCCCAGATTTCCAGCCTTAGAGGTGAAGCAGCAAACCTTATGCTAAATTTACTGCAAACAAAGGGAGACACTGATTGTTCTCTGTGTGGCTTGTTTGTCTCTTGTATACAATGCCATGGAAGTGAAATTCCAGAGGGACTGGTGGGTGACTTGGCCTGTTTTTGGCAGAGCACAGGTGGTTTCACATGACCCTGCAGACCCTGCCTCAAGACCCCTCAAGATACCGGGCTTGAGGATACACTAAATACTCAGTACAAAGATTTCCGTGTAAAACAGAAATCACCAAAATGGACTGCCAGTTATTTCCTTGAAATTTCCATAGCTAAGCTGATTTTTCAGGGACACCCACATTCGCTTTTTTGCAGTGGGTGTCTTTTTGGCTCTCTGATGCTCATGTCTCCTCCATTCTCTCCTATTTTTTTGCTACCTCACTCATTACAGTGGTTTCAATCACCATCTTTGTACAGTAGGGTCCCTACACCAGCTCTTTCAGTCCTTAAATCCTTCTCTCTGGTCTTTATCGCATCTCTAGAGCTATCCACTTGGAAGCCTTACTTCCATTTCAAGCACAGTCTTTCCAAAAGTGAAGTGCCGCCTCCTCACCCTCTGGCACAGCTGGTGCTCTACCATCTTTAAAGTACATTTAGGGATTGTTTCCCCCCGATTATGAACAGAGAAGGAAAGGAGCCATTTCTGGGATGAGACTGTTCTTACCCCATTGTAAATTACTAAAGCAGGCCAGACGCTTGCACCCTAAAAGTACATTTGACTCCACTACCCTTAAGGAGGTCCCCACTGGTTGCATGAGGGGGGTGGCTGCCAGGTGACCACTACCTTATGTGAAAGGAGTATCACTCAGTACATCTCACAGTGAAGCGGTGAGCTGCTTACCCAGGTGGCAAAGTCCTGCTGCAAAACCCTTGTCTGAGCAGGGGAGACCCTACTTATTCTTACCATTAAGTGTTTTCAGCACTCCCTGCTTTTACAGGACCGAGTAAGATTTATGAGTCATTGACTTACCTCCATATTGTCTAATCTTACTTTTTCATGTTCAGAAGTTTAGGGCATACTCACAAATTTCTTAGGAAATGCTGAAAGGTGTCACACCTTGTATAGCCTCTGTAGGTAAAATAGAAATGAAAGCGAATGTAATCTGAAAAAGCAAAGCCTTTCTCCAGCTGTATGCAATACAGCACAGCAATGCTGAGTCTCACTCTTGCTTTTAACTGTGGCATAAACTGCACATTACACTACAACTTTCTGATGTATTTCTTGAAATGTAACCACATGTGGAAAAAAATTATCTGTCTTCCCGTGGCAAAATCCATTTCTTCTTTTGCTCTATGGTAATATTTATCAGCAACACAGACATTCATTTCATTTACCGTCTTGCTGCCCCTGTTCTGCAACTGCTTTCACCAGAGTGCAGGACCTAGAAATGTAACAACATTCATTTTGCTCATCCATCACTCATGCTGCCCTGCAGTTCATTTAAGTTTATGTTCACAACTGGTGATGATGATGGAGTCCGAGCTTGCAGACCGGCTCAAGTGATGCCCCCTGACACTACAAACACTGTGAGAGCTATTTGAATTCCTTACCGTAAGTCTCAAGAGAAGAGACTGTTGCCTGGAGAGCCGCAGGTATCTGAGACATCTGCACAGGGTTTATGTATATGAAGCATCTATTCTGAGATCTGCATCCTTCTGGAGCAGCAGCTGAAGGTCAGGTGGGCAATTTCAGGGCACCATGAATAGCACTGGATGATTCTGTTCAGCAGCCTGACAACCCCCTCAGGGAAGAAATTCTTCCTAATATCCAATCTAAACCTCCCCTGGCGTAGATTGAGGCCATTACCTCTTGTCCCATCATTTGTTACTTCGGAGAAGAGACCGACCTCCACCTCATTGCAACCTCCTTTCAGGTAGTTGTAAAGGGTGATAAGGTCCCCCCTGAGCCTTCTCTCCTCCAGACTAAACAACCCCAGTTCCTTCAGCTGTTCCTCATAGGACTTGTTCTCCAGACCCTTCACCAGCTCTGCTGCCCTTCTCTGGACTTGCTTCAGCAACTCAATGTCTTTCCTGTAGTGTGGAGCCCAAAACTGAATACAGGTATTGAGGTGCGGCCTCACCAGCTGTCTGCCCCTTCTTCCAAAGCTCTCTGTTCAACCAGGCCAGTCTTCTTCCCTGCTGGCTCATCTTCTGGCATGTAGTGATGGCCTGGTCCTGCACCTTTAAGATTGCCTTCTTGAAGCATGTTGAGTCTTCCTGGACAACTTTGCTCTTAAGGATTGCCTCCCAAGGGACTCTGTCAAGCAGACAAAGTCTGCCCTTTAGAAGTCCAAGGCTGTTCTGCTGACCCCCATCCTTATTTCTCTGAGAACTGAAAACTCTTATCATTTCATCATCGCTATGCCCAAGGTAGCCTCTAGCTGCCACATCACCCACAAGGCCTTCTCTTCTCAAACAACAGGCCCACTGGGCACCTTCCCTGGCTGGCTCCCTCACCAGCTGCCAGGAAGTCATCTTCCACACACTCCTTGAACCTCCTAGACTGCTCCCCCTCTGCTGAAGTTGTGTTTCCAGGAGATACTTGGTAAGTTGAAGCCCCCCATGACAACAACGGCTAGCGATTGTGAGACTTCTCCAACATGCTTATAGAATAGTTCATCTGCCTCTTCATCCGGATTGCATGGTCTGTAACAGACGGCCACTATAATATCTGCCTTGTTGACCTTTCCCCTGATTCTTACCTATAAATACTCAATCCTATCTTCATCACTAAGCTGTAGACAGTCAAAACACTTCCTAACATACAGATCTACCATATAGTCTTCATATATAAAAACTTCAAGTGCAAACCTGCAGTACAGATGAATTCAGTTAAGTGAATTTTAACTAGAGAAATAATCAAATGGGAGGCTGAAATGAAAATGAATTCTAGAAAGGTACTGGTTACTATAGCTCAAACAGCCCCTGCTTACAGTGGTGTTTTTAAACAGTAGCTGTTTGAGTCTAAGGTGCTGTGAAGAACAATTAAGAAAACAAAATCAACCAGAACCTCTGAGAGCCTACTTTCTTCTACTACCCCCATTAAACGCTGTCTTTGTTGTGTCCCAAGAGTAATTTGTCATGCAGACTATGTATTTTTTTACCTTTAATACAGCTTTCTATGGCACTTGGCAGAGGTCAGTCGACTTTGAGCAAAAAGGGATTGGTCGTGATCCCTGCATGCATCCTAATTTGTAACATCATAAACTTCTCTCTTAACCAAACTCATCTCCAGGGATGTGCCATGCCTGCAAGGCTTGTTTTTGGGATAATCGAGAAATGCGAAAACCAGCCATGGAACAGGGGCCTGGACTACCCTCGGAAGAAGCAGAACTAGCAGAGGGCCTCAGTCACTCAGTAGAAGAAAGGTCAGCGTTTCCTCCTCTACTCACGTCTGTCCGTGCTCCTTCGTGTTCCCATCCCTGCCCTAGTTCACTGTATTCACACACTTACTTACGTGGAATAGTATGCCTGAATAAGCAATCAGCTCCTCTCAAGGCCCAGGCACTCTCAGAAGATATGAGGGCCCGCATAAGAGGCTTACAGTGTGGCAACAGACTGCAACCTCTCATCCTTCCCCACAGCAGCTCATGAGATTATCCTGACAATTCGGACTGGCTTCAGTGCTGCTGGAGTAGGAATGAAGCCTGATGAATTCACTACTGCTATTCGCATATTTAAGTCTCAACTCAATCCAAGTATGGAAATTCTGACGCTTGGTCACTTGAATTACTACTGGTGATTATTCAAGTCTTGACTCTCCTGTCCTAAATCAATCTGAGATCATGCCCAGCAAAGTCAATTGAAATAAAAAAAAATGGTACTGGGCCCGAACAGAATTAAATTGTAAGCTATACCAACATGCTTTTACTCCATGGATATATCGTTTAAACAACATAATAATGGTTACAGTGGATAGTTACTAATGCATGAAACTGGTCCAACAGAAGCATTTTTAATCATTCTTATGGCTGTGTAGACAAGACGGAACCTTTAGTGTTTCAAAAACGCAAACAATGTTTATTTGTTGCTCATAAGTAATTCATGGACCCAACAATATTCAACAAAACTTCTTCATTTTTAACAGATTTCTTAATGAGCATCATTTTACAGAAAACCACCAACAAATAAATACATGAAAACAATTGATTTTGACATCACAATGGTTAAACACAGTAAATAATTCATTAAATTGTGCTATACATCAATGAAAATCCCTAGGTCTACAAACTATCTTGTAAATAGGAATAAAAGTAGATATGGTTACTCACAATACAATCTCTTAGTAGCAGAGTTCACGCACATTATTGCACATAAACAGAAGGAAAAATCCTAAAGAATAAAGTAATTTACAGCCTATTAATTTACCCTTTCATCTTAAATATGGCAACTGATGGGAATCTTGATTTTTTTTTTTTTTCACTTCCACAAGCTAGTGATACGGCCAAGAAGAAAGTCAAGGACACTGTAGGCTATGGAACCCATTTCCCTCCACAAAACATCAACAAAGAAAGTACTACAAGAACCAAACTGAGAGAAGTGATTCAGTGCAAACTGGCTACCTTTTCTGAGTATGCTTTTGCCACATGCAGGGAGAATACAATTTGCTTCAGCAGAATGATTTTATTGCGATTGCTCATCTTGTACAGGGTAGTCTCCACCAGCCTGGAAAGATATTCTTTATCCTAGACCAGAAAAGAATAATTCCAGGGGAACAGCAATGGAAGAAAAAAAGTGTCAGTGAGAAGTTTTGTAACATCAGTGCCCATAACTGATACAAGGCTGCAGGTAGGAAACAAGAATTCACTAGTGCAGAAAGAAGCATGTGTTAAATAGAAAGCCAGCCTGAATGCCAGTCAAATCTGAAACATCTCCAGATGCAAAGGTGATGTGACCCACCATTTGGTTTGGCTGAATGGATACGCTGCAGTTAGGAAGTTTGGCTGTGGATGTGACTTCTATCGCTTTTTTGTTCTGAACTTCTGGTTTTAGTGAACTGCAAAGAACTATCACACGTTGGGTAGAATACACGGCAAGGCTGTCACAGCCTCACTATTAACACAACCACAGTGAAGGAAACCTAACATCGGAAATGGTGTTTTTCTTTCCCCATAGTGAAAAAGCTTTATACTGTTAGCATTTCTGAGTAGGGAAGAAAGGACAAATTTTCATTCCTTAATGAAGTATGGCCCATAGGCAATAGGCTGAGCTCTTGGACCAGACATCAAATTACAAGGAAAAAGTTTTAATGACACCACATGTTTCTCTGTCTGCTCCAAGCCTACAGTGAATTATAACTGGAAAAGGCAGCCAGTGCTGAAGATGTGATAGGAGAGATTAGCAAGTACATCTCCATTACAAAAGAATGAGATTTGTTTCAGCACTACAGTAGCAAAAGCCAAATTGCCTTGTTTAAGCAACAAAATAATGCCAGGAAGATGGACAGAAATCCTATAGCGCTGTTGCTCACAAAGATTTTGAAAGAAACACACTGTGCTCTGATCTTATATGAGCCAGTGTAATTACAGTGAAGACTGTGCTGTCAGAGCAACAAAAACCTGGAATAACAGAGATAGGAACAGGGCCTTTATTTTACTTTTGTGTTTACTTTTTTTCAGGCATAGCGCCCAAGAGGAAAAAAGCTGCAAGCCTGTGTCTTAGAAGTCTGCCTGGAAGCTGCTTTATTTGTTATGTGCCAGGAAATTCTGCTAAGAGTAACAGTATTGTTGGCACAGTGAGTTTGCTGGATCTACTGCTGGAGCTGGGGAAGGAGGTGCCAGGTCCTTCAGTCCCAGAGCAGAGCTCTGGGCAAGATCTCCCACCACAACAACTACTCCTGTACATCCGGGGCTATCTCTCTGCTACACAGGCTCCAGGGAGAAAAGCCCCAAACCAGCCAACTTCAATTTTAACTAAATCCCAAGTGTTAAGGCAAATCCCGTTACCATAGATGCTACAGCACATTAAGAGCTCTTCCGGACCCTAATCTCGTCTCCTGGGAAATGACTGATGAAAAGGTTAGGCATTGCCTTAACGTATTGCCAAACTGTTAAAGCTAATGTAAACCGCCCAAAGATTGTTTTGATTTTCCTCATTAGGCTTTTTTTTTGTGTCAGGCAAAAGGAATAGTCTGGAGAATGGTTGGTGTACTGGAACCGCTGAAACTGATACTTACAGTCACTGGTGAGGCTCCAGGGAACCACTACTGAGCTCTGTCTCCTCTCCCCTGAAAAGATAACACTGCATTTTATAAGTGAAAAACTAGTCCCCCATTGCTGTGAGCAGTATGGAGAGGTGGCCCACTGGGGAAAGAGGCAGGGATGAGAGGAAGGGGACCCTTTTTTTGTGACTGGGGGGAAAAGAAAATATGCTTTATCACAAAAGATGGGCTGGGACTGATTCTACTTTCTCACTTATCTCCCCCTCAATGTGAACTTGGCCTTGCATCTTTTCTCTCACATGGCTGGCTATTCTCCTGTGCAGCCCTTCCTCTGTCCCTTTAGGGTCCCCTCCGCACACCATTCCTCCTCATGGAAGCATGGAGTGTGTCTGCAAATCCTGGGCATATAGTATCAGGTGCCAAATGCATCCTTCCCCTCCCTTGCTGCAGGGTCTGCAGCAAGATGCAGCAGTGGGCCAAAGAATAGGGAGATGCAACAGCTCCTGTCATTCCTGTGTCACCAACCGAATGCTCCTTGCTTCCATAGGGCCAGCCCAGCCTGAAGCCCTGGTATCAGCAGGTAAGATATCAGATCACTGTGAATTACCTGCATTGCGATAAAGGTGCAGTAATACTGGTCAGGCTTAGCTCTCTTCTTGGCCTTCCTGTCCTGCAGCCAGGGCGAGCTTCATACCTAGACTGTAAACATTTCAATTGAAACCTCTGAAGGTTGGTGTCCATACGTGAGTGAGGTGTCTGAGTGCCTCTTCCAGGCTATGGAGATCCCAGCAGCACCATCTGGGGAGTCTGGAGAGCTCCTCACTCTTCTCTAAGGCAGATACCCCAAGCAGGAGAGTAATGATCTGCAGTCCTGTGTTTTCCCTTCTGAAGGCAGAGGTGGGAAGAGACGCACATGATCCAGCAGTGGAATAGGTATTAGGGATCATAACCCATCACTACTCACCCCAAAAGAATCACACTGACAATCAGGCATAAATCAGCATATTGCTAATAAACTACATTGATAATGAGGCATCATCTCACAGCCCTCTTCACTTCCTAATAGCTGTTATGATATCCAATGTTTAATGTATTATTGTATGCATTAACTCCCAACAGGATGGGTTAGATCTTATCTCTGATATTGTGTATAGATAAATAGCAATAGCATTGTTAGTTGCTTAGTGCATTTCAGCATGCACTAAAAAAAAACCCCAAAAACTTGGAAACAAAAGGACAACTACTGAAATTCAGCCTCTTTTCTTCTGTAGCATATTATTTTTTTTTTACCCACTGGATAAAAACCCTGAATTTTGAAAATAAATGAGAAATGTGCATCCACATCAGGTACTCCAGTATTTCTAATGAGCAAATCTGTAAGGTAAAAGCCATTCATGCATGCAGTAATATACTTTCAGCATCTTGATTTAGCAGCCATGTTGAGGCACTTAAGAGAAATTTCCTCCTAATGCTTTACATTTATGCTAGAAGGAAAAAAACTCTCTCAAAAGATCCATGGTGCACAGGACCCTCTTTTTTTTAAATTTCACTATTGCAAATGGAACAACGTAAAATCTTGGAATAAAGAGATGCTGCTTAATCGCAAGAATGTAACATGTGGAGGAAGAACCCACTGAATCTTTTTCTAGACAAGGAACAAATCCAGATAAAGATCTCTCATCATGAAACAGTAAATTTACAAAGAATTTTCATACAGAGTGATAAATATCAAGACTTTCCACATAGCCATTATGTATCCTAAAAAACTGAAAGCTGCTTTTTTTTCTAGCCACTACTCTGGTTAGAGAAAACCAATTTAAATTGTATTCACTTAGCATCAATGTATTTTAACAGACAATACCATAACCCTGCCTAACCTCACAGACAATAGATCTCCAGGCTTTCAAAGCAAATCTGGAAAATGTCACACTAATATTTCAGTTTTTCCTGCTCTCTCTTTTCTCTTCCCTGTAATTTGCTTGCTCCCTCTTCACCTTTTGTGAATGCAAAGGCTGCTTTCATTGCCTCAATCCAGATAATCTCCATGATATCTGCCTAGCTGTTGAATGGACCTCATTTCTCAAGGCTTTGCCTTTGCCACACATGCTCAGGAGGGTGGCTGCTACCTGACTGGGTTCAGTACTCTCAGTGTCTGCAGAGGAATAAGCTAACCCCACCACCACCTCACTTATAAATCATCTCTGACTACTGGCTAACAGAACAGGACAAGCAATGCCCCAATCCCAGAACATTTCTTAGGTCTTTTTCAATCACCTCAGCAAATTCTTCCCTTAATCAAAACACAGCATGTAGAAGCTAAAAGGGCAATGTGCTTTCCTCCATTTCATTCAGTAGAAAGCTATACAGTTGCAAGGGACAGTATGAAACAAACCAGCTCTCATGTCACAGAGGAACCAAACCAGGGTATTTTTTTCTAATAGATGTCTGCACAAGTTTTGGTAGCTCAGATTGTTTAGGGTACCTCTGTTAACACAAAGGATATAGCTCTCTTCTCAACCCATCCTCATAGCTTAGGGCTTTGAAGGAAGTCTTTTTGGACGGAATCTATTCTACTGTGATTCAATAACACTAATCAATGCCTACTGAGAAAAAAATACATTCTCCTCACTGGCAGAAACCAAGAAAAACTGAGACAAGGAGGGGTAGTTAGTTGTCAGACGTGGTCTCATTTACCAAAGCATAGGCCTTCCTCGGCTAATTCGCAGGTAGCCAAGTTGCACAAATTCTGTGATCCTCTTGATCAGTTAGTCAAGTTGGAGGAGCATCACCACCTTGCAACCTGACTATTATAATCTTCAGTAACAGCTACTTCTGCTGCCTCTTCGCTTAGCAGCTGGTGAGCTCTCTGCTCCCGCAGCAGCCGCCGTTCCTCTCGCCTCTTTAGCCGGTTCTTCTGATGCTCCTCTTGCTTGGAGTACTGGAAGCGCTGCAGGAACAGGTCCTTCGCATATTCATACAGCTGTACATCCAAGAAATTCAGCTCCTCTATCCGTTGCCGCACATCCTCACCTATGTCTACATTGGAGGCCCGCGTAACGTTGAACTGAGTGAATGGGGAAATGAATTTCAGGTTGAATGTCCTCTCGAAGAGATACTGCGTTTTCCTCTGAAATTCCGTGAGCCCAAAGAAGGCCATGTTTTTCAGATTGTTCTTGGCGCTTTGGAGAAGAATCATATTTCTTTCACTCTCATTCATAAAAGTCAGGTTGTAGCATCCCACCAGGCTGAGGTCTGCCAGCATGCGCACCTGGCGGTTGTTGGCCAAGTTGTAGCTACAATCCATGAATTCCTGTAAACTGACTCCAGACCAGTCGTCTCCTTCATAACAGGTAGGCAGCTCGTCTGGTGTGGGACTTCTTCCATCACACATATGAAGGGAAGTTTTCCACGTTGCACCCCTCTGGACATGCTTCCATTCACTCAAGTACCGTGACACCGGATCCCTCAGCATCGTGATGTAATAGAAGTTCCTGAAACATGATTAAACACAATTTTAAGATTCAGTGGATTTCACTTCTCTATTCTCCAATAAATCAATTACCAGCCACCCCCCCCCCTTAACTTTTCCCAATGTCATTTTAAATGTGTCATTTTAAACTTGTCCCAGTCATTTTAAATTACTGCTTTGTAGACAGTAAAAAGCTTAAAGCTTCATAAATACTGTGGATAAAATACAAGGTAAATTGGGAGAAGGAGAAAGATCAAAAGAAATAAGCAGCTATCAGAGAAACAGAATTACTTTGACCTATCAACTGTTCAGTGTTAGTTACTTTATGTAGAAGCCAATTAACTGGAGTGAACTCCCCCTGCTTTGAAATGCTAACCTTCAGCAATAGTAGAAACAGTGGGAAAAGAGCTTTATATTATCTTATCTCTTCTCTTCTGGACTGAGACAAGATGCACAAGATGATAATCCACACAGTGCTTGGTCAGAATGTAAGAGAAGCATAAGCAATTTCATATGGAAGCTGCAAGTGCTAAAAATAACACCATGTGGAAGACTGTCATGAGCCACCTACTTGAGAAGGACCCTACTATTAAATGGGTTGGAGTGAAGATAATGAGACACCTAAAATCCATTCTTATGACTTAATTTTAGACAAGTGCTTGACTGAAATAGTTATAATTGTGTAGTACAAAAGCATCTGTTGATATAAAGGTTATCATTATACAGCCTCACCTGTCAAGAATACAAAAGAGACACCAAGAAATATTGATTTGAAATAATAAATATAAAATTTGATATAAAGGTTATCATTACACAGCCTCACCTGTCACGAATACAAAAGAGACACCAAGAAATATTGATTTGAAATAGAGCAAATAACTGCAGAACTCACATTGTCAGTTCATCTTTTAGCTATTGAATTCAGTTTGTACATCTATTTATGGTAATCTGAAATGGACTGCAATTGAGTGCTTCGAGCAGGCTTTCACAGATTCAAGTGTTTTACTAAGAAATGTTTTATTCAATAACAACTCACCTGAATTACAGGGTGATATCATAAAGACAAAGCAAAACCAAAATACTTATGATTTCTGTCAGCTAGAATAACCAGCAGAAGATTCATGACTAAAATTAACACACGGTCTGGTACGAAAATAGGCTCGTGAGTTTGCATGAGTCATCTGACTGCAAACAATACATTAATAAATCATGAGCCTTAAGATTTCCTAAGAAAGGTCTGATCTCAGTACTTTTTCTTGAGTCTAGAGAGGGATAAAGCAAGTAAGCAGGAGGCAAGCTTGCTGGCAAGTTAGCCTGTAAACAAGCCCACACTTTGTGTTGGCCATCTCATACAAGGGCTGGCTGCAGTTAAATGAGAAATCTCAAAATTTGTAACAATCTCCAAAACAATTATCTTTCTTTCCCAGGGATCACCCATTTTCTGCCACTAAAGATTCCCTAAACCTTCCACTAAAGCTTCTCCATAAACCTCCCATTTGTCCTAAAAACAGATACTCCTAAAAAATGCAGATACATTCCCCAGTTCAGACCAAGCAAAAGAAATTAGGGCTGAATGCTTTGTCCTTATTCAGTCTGAGTTTTATATATAAAGTATATATACATACATATATACACACACACATAGTATAATTTCTGGAATAAGGTTATGAGGCCAAACTACATATTATGTTCTGCTGCGGGGTCATTTTTTGAACTACTATCTAATGGAAACATCTGTTTCAAGAATTATGTCATAGCTGAAGGGCTACAGGTGGAAGGATATAAACTAGGGAGTGCCATTTGGAAGCTATGACTTGTGTTAGCATCAGGTGACACTCTGAAAGATGATATTTCCAAACTAATTCATTTGGAGCTTGGGTTTCCTTGCTGCTGTTCACACATGACCCAACTGCACTACAACTGTTTTGATCCACTTCAGTTACTTACACAGCCCACATCAACAGTGAACTCAAGGATCGTGCAACCATTCAGACAGATATTTCTAAAATCCTTTATGTACTCCTGCAGAACAGGAAGTACCAGAAACCCTCTTGTGTCCTCTGCAGTATAGTTCCACTATGAAAAGCACTATCTTTAAGCACTTCAAGCACAGCTTTCCTTTCTTAAACGGGATGCTCATCTTGGCTCTGCCTTGCATGTATGAAAGCGCGTTAAGAGTTGCTTTCCAACTAGCAAAAAGTGAGACAAACAGCAGACACATTTTGCTAGTGTTGTGCAGATAAAGCAGCCCAACTCTCAAACGCCCACCAACTTTTGGCACAAGACAATTGTTGCAGCATACAGCAGGCACTGGTAGGGTTGTGACAGAAAATGACTGAAGCTCCCAGGGAGCAGAAATGAAAAAAATGATGGACAAAGACTCAGAAGCAGTTGCCAACATCTACATTGACAGAGACATGGTGTTGGCTTCATCCTCATAATGCTGCCCCTCCCCTCTTTGGATAATTTTTGATGTTCATATGTGGCAGCAGATGGGTTTAAAAGTTGCTCTTGACAATTATTTGTACCTCTAATAATAGTTCTGTCTTTCCTCACCCATCTCCAGCAGACCCAGTCAGGCATGACACAGAGCAACAACAATTAACAAAAATACCTACTTTGCATCAATCATTTCCATTTCATGCCTGGATATGTAAATGTGTTTGATGGGCAATAAACAAGAGTATAAAGCAAATGCAGGGAAATGAGAACAGCACATCTTTGTGTAACATCTGCAGCTTCCCTTAAGCAGACTGGGAGAGAAACTTTCGCCAGTCTGTTGCTGCTACTCCTTGTGACTACCTTAGGTCTGTATCTGTTTTCACTATCCTGATCAATTTGCTTCTGGTTTGTGTTTCTTTCAGAGAGTTGCCTTCTTGTATTATCAACTGGATGGCTTCTTCATCTGGTAGACAGCCTTTAACAGTAGCCTGACACACGTTTAGTTTCTCAGGCGCGAATAACTAAGAGCACCACTATCCCCATCTCATTGAAAGTTTACAGCCTTCTATTTAACCTTTTGTTCATGACTCTCCACCACCGTTTTAACCAATCTGAGGTTGCAAGACTTTAAGATTTCTTCCACCCGACCTGGGCACTGGCCAGATGACACTGTTACAACACTACACAGAGGACTGGGGGATGCTGTAAAGCAGTCGTGGACAATTTTTTTCTTTTAGGGAAAAAGAAAAGTATTCTTACTTAAATCATGCCTCCAAAATGATATAAGTAAGAATACATAGGTCATACACATTTGCTGCAGTTGGAAAATTATAAAAATTATCTTAGGAAGCCTTTTAAAGTGTTGACATTTATGGTTTAAATATAGCAGAGCTCAGTGCCTAATACAGTGTTCACCCTAGGAATGGCTCAGGAATCAGCTGACAATAAAGACAAGAAGCCACTCATAAAAATAAGAAACCGGGGATGACCTTCAGTCTCTCTTTTCATCACTGTTCAATAAAAGAACATCAAGTCAGCTATATACTGAACATGCCTGTTCACGTCTGAATACACATGTGCACTTGTTCTCACCAGTGGAAACGACCCCTCCTTGTGTCGCCCGTGCTCATGCTTACATGGCTACATTAAACTCCACAGCTACCCACTGTAGAAAATACTCAGCAAAGAATTAAGTAATAACTTCTGTAACCCTCTTTCACAAAGCAAACTCATCACAGATTTATTGGCTTCATTTCAACAGATGCCTATCACTGACTACTCAAACTGCTGTCACAGACAGCCTTGGTTCTTAAAGGCTAGCCAAACTCAATATGCTGGCCTGTCAGTGAGAAGATGCCTTACACAAAACACTCCAAATTATTTTAAAACCATACAAATTATATCTCTATCTAATCCATATCTATATTTATGTCTGTATATTAGCATTTGTGTGCATGTGTGTGCGCAAAAATTTACACTGGAATCTGGCCATAAGCTACACTTGTCAATGAAAGAAAAATCACAGTAACTGCACAGTGTGTATTTGCCAATGCATCTTGTGGCTGTCTATACAAACATTAGACATATACGTACAGTTTAGATTACATTTCAAACAACACCAGTCCACTAGTCACGGTGTTAGCTCCTCCTGAAAGGGAACTTCATGCAACTTCCCCAGATCAATCAATCCCCTTTTGCGCGTAATGTACTGCAATCAGTGGGTTATTGAAGTTGCCACTATGGGACAGTTGATTTTTTGGACACATGCTAAGCACCATGATGGTCACAGCAAGGGCCTGATGATCCATGCAAGGGCCCGATGATCCATACAAGGGCCCAAACAGGCACCGGTGTGAAGCACCGGGCTGCACACTACACTATAATTAAAAAGCACTTGGGAATTCAGAAGGCTCTAGTCCTACTCACATGAAATCCAGTGTTTTCATCAAATTAGTCAAAGAAAACCTTTAATTAATAGAACAGCTAAAATGAGCTTCTAATTATAACCTAAGAACATGTATTTCTTTCACATTATAAGGTATTTTCATACCTTATATTTAATACTCTAATAATTTAATACTCTAATCTTACATTAGTCCTTCAATAATATTGCTCTGGTTTGGAAACTAATTTCAGAGGAGCAGACTCTGCCATTAGCAGAGGTGATCCCAAACCAGGGCATTTTGCCTCTTCTATCACCATGGAACAGACGTCCCAGCTGATGGAGATTTACTAAATACGTGAAGGATCACCACGCATACAGAACAAAAACATCCTGTAGGACCTCCTGGGGAAGAATGATGAATGGCATCTTCATAAAAAGAGAACAGCACACTCATAGCAGCTGATAGTAGAGACAGAAGAATATTTGAGGTGGAGAAAAAGAGTCACTGGAGAATATTTTGGAAGATACTAACAGATGGAAGAAAGAAGAATCAAAACGACTGAAAACCCCAGGTGCATCATAAAACCATCCACGTTCTGCTTCTTCCTGGTAGCAGGGAAAATAAAAGCCCTGGTCAAGTTTGTAACCCAAGTTGAGACAAGTAGCTAGCTGCTTTAAGGCTGGAAGTGAGTGTGCACCCAAAGAAAGGTCTGAAATATCCAGCAAATCCAGCCCAGCAGCATGTTTCTGCTAATGACAAGAGGTTGTGGCAAGAAAAAGGCTTGAGAAGGATCTGCATTATGTGAACAAGTCTTATGCTTCCCAGTTTTATCCTGAAGCCCAAGTTCTCAGGGGCAGTAACAGAGTTAACCACCTATCAGCAACCTCTCATCAGGCAAAGCATCACCAGTATGGGTAATGGTGAAGAGAATCATAGAATCATTTAGGTTGGAAAAGACCTTTAAGATCATTGAGTCCAACTGTTAACCCAGCACTGCCAAGTCCACCACTAACATGTCCCCAGGTGCCACATCTACACATCCTCCAAATAGAGTAAACAAATGAAACAAAAATAAGGAGAATGCAATACATAAACAATTAGGGAATAAGAGCACGCAACAAGGATGGTGGGGTGAGGCGGAAGGCAAAGAAACATTGTTGGGCTGATCCAAACTGGTCAAAGTCATTCTAGAGTAATGCAGCTGTATCACCTCATGGCTGGCAGCATTATTGTGCAGAGTGTCACTGCATCTATGTTGTGCTTAATTTACAGATAACCTGCCCAACATAACAAGAACTGACTGTATATTCTTATTCAGAACAATAATACTGTTACAAAAAAGCTATGAAACGTGTACAAACTACAGGCCTGTCCATCGGACTGCAGGAAGCATCAGACAGCTTATTCACCAAGCCAGACAGATAAACTCTATCTAGCCCATAAACTTTTGCCAAGATTATGTAGCAACAGCAGATAGGTTTAAGCTTAGAATCTGTCACAGGATGCTAGTGATGGGTATGGTTTTCTAAGGCATCCTTTAAGAGAGTTTGTGGCCTTAATACAATTAGCTGTCCTTTCAAGTTGTCATGATGTCCTGTGAAGTTGTCATGTCTTTGCAAGTCTTTTACTGAAAGAACAGCAAACACCATCAAGAACTCAATGTTTATCCACCCTTACCACATACACCACTCATTCAGAACGTAGAAAAAACACTTAAATGGCTGTTTTCTCAGAGGATCTGAGCACCCACCGCTTCTGTTGTTCACAACTGGATGATGAGCACTGTGCTTAATTAAAACAGTGGCTGCAACATCCTGTAGATACCCCGTATTGAAGGAGACTTGCCATTGACTTCAGCACCATTAAACAGAACAAAAAACCAAAACAGCTTGCATTTTGAGGTACAAAATAATAAAATTTTAGATATGTCTCACTATTCCTCTGAGATTTTGTCCCACGGCTCTGAATCCAACCAGCAAAAACCCCTTCCACTGTTTCCCATTTCCAAATTGGCCACAAGCTTCGGTTGGTTAACTACCATTTTCGTTATCCCAGTGACATACAGTGCAGCTACACCTGGTAAGACATGCCTGCTCAGAGAAGGGACCAGATACTACTTCCAGGGTAAAAGATCTAAATGCAGCTGTCTACGTATAAGCAACACATCTAAGCAACCTCTGAAGCCAGTGAGGAGCTGCTCAACATAGGCAGTGGTGTGTGCAGAGCAGTGCAGCTGGCCAAGGGTAGGTGCCAGCTCTGGCATGAGCTGTATCACTTCAGAAGCTCCCTATGCATTGCACTGTGCACCTTGACCACAATAGCAGCTTAAGATACCTGCTAACCTGGAGATACCTACGTTGTAGGTGTCTCTATCTGTAAGGTGAACCCCATGCCTGGAGTCAAAGCGCCCCGCCTGAACAAACATATTCGCAGAATGCAAACTTAAGGCCAACCTCAGAAACCAAAGAGTAACAATACTTTGTAATTAGAGAGAAGTAACTACAGAGAACTTCCATTCCATGACTTTTTGTACCTATGACATATCTATCAGTTATTTTAGTACATGTCTTTCTAAGCATGCTTTTAGAGCTGGATCATTCCCAGTATAAACAAAAGTTTTAAGTAAGTTCTGTATTATTTCTTCATACAAATCTCCAAACCAGCAGTTACAGAAACAGTCTACCATAATTTTGTTGTCCTTGCTGATATAGCAGTGTATAAGTGAGATAAGGGGAGGGCTCGGAGTCAGACATATGGGATTGCTTGGAGTCAGACAGCTGGGTTATATTTCTGATCCTGGAAAGCAAAGACAGTTGCTTAGGAGGTTACTTGTGATGACAGTCTGTTACAGGCAAGAGAAATGTGGTGTTTGGGCATTGGGAAGCACTTAAGATATATGAAACCTCACATCTCATTGTGTGTTAGGAGGAATATTCCCCGTCACCAACTAAATTTTCTTTTACAGCAATTTGTTGCTTTAGGATTTATTATAACCTCCCCATTTTTTCAGTTTAGAAATTACAAGCCCTTTTTTTTCTTTAAAAATACCCTCTGAAACATCAGATAAAATCCTGTATCCATGCTATCAGAAAAACCTCAGCAAAGCTTTACAGCACTTTCCTTCTTCTTTTTTTTTTGCACAGCTGTCTATCAGGTTAGTGTCCCACACCTAATTAAAGAATGACAGATGACAAAGGGTGTCTTTAGAGATCACTCACTCTCTGACATCACATGACATCTAACAGCAGCAATCTAGGCTAATGCAGAGGAGTAGAAGAAAGAGAGTGAACCCGTGGCAACACAAATGCTGCATGTACAACATCTTGAATTTCTCCACCTAGAGTCCTTAAGTGAGGCCAGGGCAAACTCAATAATGGTGTAGAGCTATCTGAGGATAACAGAAGAAGAGTGAGCTACTGGGTAAGCTATTTGAACATTGCAATGATTTAGATTTATCCTATATAGAAAAAAGACGAGTTTGAAAATCCAGTGCTATATCTGCACTGCAAACTATGGCAAAAAACATATCTGTAGAGACTTTTTCCTTAGATACTTTAGGAATGAAGACAACTGGCCTGGGACTATGCAGTCG
Source organism: Brotogeris chrysoptera (assembly GCA_030323915.1). Taxonomy (NCBI): domain Eukaryota; kingdom Metazoa; phylum Chordata; class Aves; order Psittaciformes; family Psittacidae; genus Brotogeris; species Brotogeris chrysoptera. The sequence continues at coordinate 7,322 of JARCZZ010008119.1, read as the reverse complement.
GGTAACTTTCTCTTAAAATGCTGTATGCTTTTGGAGTAAGAACTTGTGATTTTGTGTTCACTACTTTTAAAAGTAATGAATAACCATTAAAATAATAATAATGCTTCCTACACATTACAATGCCACACACCCTTCAATCTGTGAAAATTATCTCAGGTCCTACTGCTGGAAAAGGAAACTGTGAGTGCTGAGATTTTTTTTCTTGACATAGGAGAATATAAATTCGTGAGGATATGAATTTCAATGACGTATTTCAAAGATGCTAGATGGGAACCAAACAGCAGCTTTCCAGTACCTAAGAGGAGGTCAGTGAGAAGATGCAGCCAGGCTTTTCAGTGATGCGTATGGTGGCATAATTGAGATGTGTCAGCCAGAAACTGAAGAAGGGGAGGATAGGAGGAAAACTATTATGACTGTGAGAAGAATTAAGCATTGGAAAGCTTTCCCCAAAGAACCTGTATGCCCCCCAGCCTTGGAGGTTTTGAAGATGAGTTGGACAGAGCCCTGAGCAACCCCATCTGCGCTTAGTAGTCACCCTGCTCTGAGCGGGGAGTTGGACTAGAGACCTCCTGAGGTCCTTTCCCACCCCAGGGGTTCTGTGGCTCTGCAAGACAGTGCACATTCTTCTGTCACCAAATGTACAGTCCTGTCAGAAAACACATCGAAAGAGAACCAACTCGACAGCTAGATCATACCTGCCCTCCCTTGTTCTTTCCTGGCTACCCTAGCCAGAGTACAGGGAATGTGCTTTGTCTTTTAAGAGATTGGGAGTTTTTGCATATAATTCTAACTAGGGCTATAACACTCTGAATCAGCATACCCTGAATTATTGAGCAACTTCATGAATATTTATTCCAGTGACACTTTGTTCAATATAGAGTCTCTAAAAATTGGAGATGACAGTGCAGCAACTACATGTCCCTAAAGAAATTAATTCTGTTCACAGGTATCAAGTCTGCATCTTGAACAGCTCCTAGGCTAACGAAATGATACAGCTACCCATGGTTTAAATCCCAGTATTTTAGAAAACACACATGAATAGCATATGAATATGTGTGAGCTTTCTGAGCTAATACATGTTTTTCCTGTGCTTTACCTTTAGGATTTAAGCATTAATTTTTTGAACACAGAGCATAAAGTCAGGCATCTAACTCTATATTTAAACATGTAGGTAAACTCAGCCTCATTGCCAGTGAAGAAAATATGCAGTAGTAAGAGCTAAGGATGCTCAGATAGCCAGAAAACATGGTCTGCCTATTTAGTTAGCAAAAGGAGGCTCTGAGCCATCACAGTTCCCTTCCCTGCCATCACAGTTAACAGCACTCTATTATCCCCTTCATAAAACATCCTTGCCCCTTGTGAGATATTCTTTTCATGCTGCTGCTTCCATTGTAAAGAGCTTGTGAATGCTGCTTCTTACAGTTAGGAACATGAATCTCATTCTCAGACTAAACCTGGTCCTGGACTACTTACATCCAGTTGTTCTTGAGTTAACACTGCAAATACATCAAAAGGATTTATAAATGTATTATCAGAGAAGGAGAAATGGCATTTAAGTTGGAGATCAGAGAGCAATCACCTCTTGGGTTTCATTTTACAAAGCTGAACTAGTTGTTGTTGTCTCTTCTGATAGGAAGAGCCAGAAGTGACCACACTGCAGTCCCACAGAACCCTTGGGTCACACTTAAGATTACTTCACTCTGAGATGTACCCTGAGTTTCCCAACTTCTTAGCTTTCCATGGCTAGCTTTTAATAGGAGTCTTGCAAAAGTAAGATGCGCTGCAAGATCCTGAGATTGATTCTGGGTTTTGACCATCCAAGCAGTCCTTTCCTGGCATTTGAAATTTCACAACATCACATTTCACTATACACGGCTAGACTTGGGGCAAATTTCACATGAGGCCTCACAGGTGCCCTGTACAATAAATACTTCTTATCGCCATTGGCAATGTATTCTCTGATATAACCTCATGTTGCATTTGGTTTTTTTTATGAGATACATAACTCTGGAAACTCATACTCACTGTGTGATATTGCACTTTGCACTACCAAACTTCATTCCACCTCTTACTTAAGTCCTCAAGGTCATTAAGCAAATTCCATTAACAGACTTTGGCTTTTTTGTGCCAGCATCATTAATGAAAACATGAAATAGGATCACAGCTAAGACCAGCCCTGTGGAAATTTATTAATAACTTTCCTTTAAACCAAAAAGTTCCTCTTTCAGTGCATCCTATTTTGTTAACCATGTTCTTGCCCACCAGCAAATTCTCATGCCTGGCCTCATGTTTTCTGCCTTGTATAATAACTTTGTGGAGTCTGCTCTATGAAATACTTTACTGAAGGTGAATTTCCCTTCTCCTATCAGAGAGAGATGCTGGGTATTTACATGTCTCAGCCCAAAGGCTGAGAATGGGGGCCCCAGCTTTGGCTGCGTGTAAGAGAGAGAATGTTTAAGATGGGAAAATGACAATTTATTTGAGAGCAAAGTGGTCTGGAATCGAAATGCATAGATTAAAAGATTTGATGGAAAAACAAATCTGCCACTTTCCATCAAACAGTCTTGATACAAATTGTAAATCATTTCTTGATGAGACACAAATCTAGCAAAGTTCCCTCCAGAGACTTTTGTTCTTTGCCTAAATTATGTCAAGCTCAGTTGTTCTAAGTGTTCTTTAAATTGCTGAAAGGAGTGAAGTAGTAAGTGCCTTGCTGAAAGAAATATAAAATGCAATAATAAATCATATAACAAGAATTTGTTGTTCTATCAAGCACATGAATAACAAAAGCCTTGCATCTTGTAAAAAATGGTGTATGAGCACACAGAGGAGGAAATACTGTTCAAAACCAATAGCTACACAGTGTCTTATAAGATTCTTTAAATATATTGTATGGAAGAACTTTGTGCCAGGGAGAATAATAAATCCTTTGTGGCCAGGACTGAAAAAGGAGGAATCCATTGCTTGCATCGCTCCCATTCTATTTCATCTCTACTGTGCACAGATCACTGCTGTGTCTCAAAAGAACCATGAAAATATGGGGCACACGCAACATCTTTACTCAAAATGTTGCTTCTTCTGTCCCAGCTATGCCACTGCACAGAAGGGAAAATGAAATAAGGATGTATTTGCACTGCTACTACCTGACTCTTCCCAGAGCTGCCTCTAGCCCCAGCTTGGGGAGGAAGCACTGAACTCACCTTTCTCAGAGAGATATTATGAGTACAGGGGAGACAAGCTAAGGGGATGACCAACAGTATCAAGCGGCGGCAGAAAACAAGGGCTGGCCAGAGGAAAGAAAAGAAAGGTGATGACAGGCAAGGGACAAGAGAAGAGCAACCCTGGAAACATTGCAGCACCGGGAACCTGCAGTTGAAGCTTGTTTTGCCAGCTTAGCCTAAAAGGATTACAGAAACCGAGTTGGGAAGGGACCCTCCTGATGAAGTCTGAAGCTTATAATCACAGATAAGTTTAGCAAAACAGGATTCATAAAACAGCTGTGATCCACAAAGGACAAGCCACAGAGCCTTCCTCACTCTCAGGCTGCAGACTGCACAGCTGCCAACAAGGTTAGAGCAAGATCCTGTATCAAGAGGAGTCTTCATGGAGCAGGTGTCTGCCTGGGCAACTGAACACTCCTCCAGCTCTGATGCAAAGAGATGTGGTCAAAGAACTCCTGCCTATTCAGTAACTTACTTAAACAGTGTAAGGCCTTTCATAACAGTTGTAAAGAAAAAAAGCCCCACCAACCCTGCATACTTTCATGCGGAATTATGAGAGATCCATTATCACAAGTTCTGGCTGCCTGCAAGGATACACCTGATTGGTAAAATTCAGTTTCAGAGAGGCCCGAAAAGACAAGTAACATGTAGGCAGACCCTGAAATGTTCAGACATTTATATTCCTTAAGTCAGATTTTGTTAGGTTTGAAAGAAACAAAAAAAATACTTGTGTTAAAATGTTTACTTTCATCCTTTTCCTCAGTTTTGAAGGAGCTGTTGCTATCCCCTTTTATTTTCTGGCTAGGTAAGACAAGCAGCACAGACATCACCAGTGTACCTCTGTAGCTGGTTTCACTGGAAACCAGTGTGTGCTGCAGGTAGCATGCACCAAGGCTCTCCCCCTAACTGAGCTGTCTCTGATATACAACTAATAGCTCAGCTGCAGATGCTCTCTTCCAAATCTGGGACACTGAAATGAAAGTTCTATGGCATGTTTCACTGCAATGCATTGTGAATCAGTACAGAAATTCTGCTCAATTAATAAAGCAATTAGCAATAAAGAGGCCCAGTAATTGAAATCCCTTTGAAAGTACATCAATTTATTCTCTCTAAGCTTTGCCTCAAGTCTTTATTAATTTTGACATCAAGCATAATGACCATAAATTATAAACGATCATCACAAAATCCAAACATCACAAAACCATTTTCTTGTCCTGAATGACAAGTTTCTAAAATGTCTAGGTTTGGTCATAATTTTTTGATACTTGCCTCCCATAATGTAAACAACTTGACAATATGGATATTAAATAATGCATTAATATGCATATTAAAGAATTTCAGGTGATTCTACTGATGAAAATGCTCTAAGAGTAGTCTTTCTTCTTCATTCATTGAAACAACTCACAAAACCTACGGAAATTGCTCAGCTGTAAGACAAAACCACTTAACTTTGTTTCTCCTAATATTCCTCTTCTTGTGATATACTGTACATACAGTTTTTCCTTAAGACGTTAAGCAAGCAGATGACAAGGTATTTCAATTGAATACTTAGAGACCAGTGACTTGCCATTTCACACTGCACTTTGTGTTTCTACTGAAATACTTGATAGCACCTAATCAAACTCAGAGATGTTTGCTATGAATAATGCAACTCAAAGATGTAAGCAAAATCTCCATCTTCCTCTTCATTGACCTAACAGATTTCTTCCCACATCAGCTGACACTACATTAATGTATATAAATAAAATTCCCACAAGAGGGCCCTCTTATCTTCCCTAAATCTCGGCACAAGCTTAAGTGGCTTTCCAAACATTTATATCAAGCTTTAGTCTACAGATCTTAGAAAAAAAGTTTTTACCAACTAGAACTGAGTTTATGACACGATTTTATACAACAGAACTTGTAATTTGAAAGGGAATCAGTTTTAATGTACAATTTCCACTGTATACTTCGCATGTAAAGAACTTCGATAAAGCTTTTCCAAGTTTACTTCTTGCAATAACCAGCCAAAATGAGACCTTTTACACACACACACTCACGAACACACACACAGAGCCAGCTCACACTACCCCCAAGATGCAGTCTGGCTCTGTGTTATATTGTAATTTGTATTTGTGTAAGCCCAAAGTGACTATTAGTGATTTCAGCTCTGTGTGAATGCATCCTGTAGGCACCAGTTAAGGTAAGGTACAAAAGGTATTAAAATTACTTACGATCTCAATTCCCAGCAGTTACGAAAAACAAAACTTGTTTGGGATACCTTGTTATTTGCTTTAACATTCTGAATGTTTTATGAAGACAGTGTTACAATTCCTCATCTTCTTAACTCACTTGTAGCTCTCTGAGGTTTTTATTATTTACCATACCTTTGACCTTTGAATACCTAACAGAAATTGGATCACCTTCTTCTGATCTCACATCTTAACAAATCAAGGCTCTGACACACATGCCAGGCTGTGCACTGCACTGGACCACTATTGGCTGTGGATGCTATGCTCTGAGACAGAAAGTAATAAGATGAAATTGAGAAGCCTAGGCTTCTAACCTCCAACTTTTATGAAGGATTCTTTACCTTTCAGGAAAAACAGCAAACAATTATGTGAATTCAGCCTTGCTGATACAGTACAAACCCACCAATCTACTAACTCATTCAAGCAAATCTTCTTGGTCTGCAGTGCTAACTTTAAACAAAGTTTTTATGACTGCTCAGCAATACTGCCATATGATATGGTAGTGTTTAACCAATGTCGATGACAGAGTTCAGCTTGCTGCAACACTTGTGCATTCAGGTAAAATAAAATACCCAAGGTGCTGATGGGACTCCATCTGAATTACTGGGTTCAGCCAGTCTTTTGGGATGCCTTTGGCTCTGCAGCCTTCCTCTGTAATGGACAAATCCTAATCAATGAAGCACATCTGTAAAGCACTTTCCAGTCCCTTCAGGCCATGAACTAACTACTCAAAGCATGACATTTGATTAGCCTTATTATTTCAACTTATTTATACATAAATATTGTTAGGGGCCATGAAGCCATCCAGTCCTTATTAAAATCCAGCCGCAGTCTCTGAGCTGACGTTCCCACTCTTCTTCCTTTTTGTCTGTAAAAACAAGGAAGAATTTCTTTTCCTTGAACTGTGAGTTACCATCTTTGCGATTTTATTATTGGAAAATAACTTTCTCCTCTTACATTAGTGTAGCAGACTGTTGCTGTATCCCCTCACACATGCAAATAGGACAGGCTTCCTAGTCTTTCCCCACAGAGATATCTGACATTGAGACTCAACATGATCTAGCATCTTTCTGAACTAAAGGGCAGGGGAATACTGTGTAGGCCATTATGTTCAAATGTATCTCTCACGGAAATTAATGAATGTCTGTGCAGACACTGAACATGAATTCAGGCAGCAGAAACAAAACCCATCTGAAATCGAGCTTAAGGTCTAGGAATACCTAACGACACGGATCTTTGTCTTTGCAAGTTGAGGATTCCTTCCCTTCCTTTTGAAGAACCAGAGTGCTCTTCGGGTCACAAACTTATCTTGCTCTAAAGGAAATGGGTTGATAACAGGGTTATGAAAGATATTTCTGCATTAAAAAGGAGCAAAGCTGCTGACGTGTATCCTAAGTAACATGAGGATTTAAATATGAAACATTAAGTAAGATTCATTTATAGAGTTTCTACATCGCTTTCTGTTTCACATATAATATGATTGTCAATAAAACACAGCAGTGATACAAACAGGAAAGCAAAATTCAGGTAAAAATAATATTAAAAATTTTTTTTCTACAGTTGTAATGATTTCAGTGTTCCCACCTTTTGTCTAATGAAGGAGATTACTTAGTCTGGGTCAATCTTATTTTTGATACACATAATGAATGTTACATTATTTTACATAAATTAATACCTGAGAATTAAAAAAAGAGAAATCATAATTTCCTGAGTGTCGTGGTTTAAGTCTCCAACCCCCCCCCTGCAGTTTTCTCATTCACTCACTCCCCTCTTTCTTCCCCCAGTCCCAGAGGGATGGGGAGGAGAATCGAAAAAAAAATTGCAACTTGCACAGGTTGAGATAAGAACAGTTTAGTAACTAAAGTATAAC
>JARCZZ010008117.1:0-25628 GCA_030323915.1 Brotogeris chrysoptera | reverse complement strand
GGGGCAGCCACAGCTTCTCTGGGCACCCTGTGCCAGCGCCTCAGCACCTTCACAGGGAAGAGCTTCTGCCTCAGAGCTCATCTCAGTCTCCCCTCTGGCAGTTAAAGCCATTCCCCTGTCCTGTCTTCTTGGGGAATTTGCTTTCGGGGCTGTGGGGTCAGAACCATGCCTGGCAGCCACAACCCCGCTGGGAAAGACACTGCCAGTGCCAGTTTGGCTTTGAATCCTTTCCTGTCCTGCTGAGGACCCGCCAGGTGGCTGAAAGGGGAACTCCTGGAGATGTTTCACCCCAGGGTCTGGCTCCCAACATGGTCCTAAAGGGATATTGGATTCCCAGTATCCAGGATGCACAAAAGCAGTCGGGCAAAACACTATCAAATGCCCCAGAGAGGACAAACTGCATCAGCCCCCAGAATCATTGTTGCCAACTTTTAGCAGCACAGAAAATACAGGTTTATGTTTCTCACATTTGGCTCAGCTTTATCCGAAGCCTCAGAGAACTCGTGCACTGCAGATCCCGGGGGCTATCATCTCCAGCAGCGTCTTTTACTGCAGAGGAAGGGCGATGCCGTTCGCATCCTCCTCCGGCCGCCCTGCATGCAGCCGGTGCCTTCGCACCTCCCCACCTCCAGCTCCTGCCACGAGGGGCTGGATCCGGTGCTGGAGATGCTATTTTGGTTGGGTGTTTTTGTTGGAAGTGTTGTTGAACAGGGAAAATAAATCCCGAGGACCTCGGTGGTATTTTTAGCCCCCGTACTGGTGACTCGCTCGAAATCAGTGCTGTGAAATAAAATCCATCTTCATCTGCTGTGCATCATCTTTACCAAGCTTGCCTCCTTCTCCTACCAGAGGGATGGTTTACAGCCCTGCTTGTTTGGTGTGAGAAAGCACCAAGTACCTGCCAAGGGGCCCCACTTACAGCACAGGGCAGTGAGAAACCATCAGGGATGGGAATAAGGATGGGGATAAGGATAAGGATGGGGAATGACATAGTGTAGGCAGAAGGAAGAAAAACTGATGTTGTCTCTTGTTGAGTCCACAGGATGCCTGTGCCCCATCTGGCTCCTCAGGTACCTGGGCAGGCATGGTCTGTGCAGCTGCAGTGAGCTGCACTGGTTATACTGGTTTGCTTGATTGGCAGAGCTCCTTCAGGGAACTGAGGAAGATGCTGGGGACCCTGAGGATCTCTCCAGCTGCTGTGGGAACCCCTGAGCAACACCTTCCCCGCTGGATGGGGAGGGAGAATTGTTATTGCCATAGAGACTGATGAGACAGTTGAAAACTGGCTGCCATGGAAACCAGTTTGGAAGTCTGTGGGGCCATCCCACCGGGCTGGTGCCTGGGTCTTGGGGATGGTGCTGATCCATATGGCATGGGATGGCTGGGACAGTTGGATGCTCAAGAGCAGTGCTGAGCCCCGCTGCATCCCCCAAATGGGCTACAAAGGAGGTCAAACTGAAGTTACACAGCCCCAAACTGGGGAACTGAGCAACCCAAACTGGAGTAATGTGGGCTGTTGGGGAAAGAGCTGATGGACATTTCTGGGCTCTCGGCCACAAAACCTGACTGAATTCCACAAACACACACACATTAAAGGGGCTGAGGATGGAAATGCAGCATGAGCCACATCTCCCAAGAGAAATTACATGGAGCAGGGAGAGAAGAGCAGGACTGGGATGGGGGGCTGGCAGGAGCAGCGGGAGGGACAGGGGATGTTCTCAGCTTGGCAGTAGTGAGTAGTTCTTCCTCCCCACCCAGAACCAATAAAGCATCTCCTGTTTGGGTTTTGTGCTTGCTTTGCTTCCTTTGGGAAAACAAGTGAGGCCTCATCACCTCTCCTGAGCCTCTCGTTTGCAAGAGAGGTGCCCTCAGTGGGGTCTGAGGTGGCTTTTGCCACCCTTCCCATGCTCTCTGTGCCATGCAGCATGTTTTATACATCCCAGGATGTCTCTGTGCCCTTCCAGCCTTGCTTCTGGCACAGACCAGGCTGGCATGTACAGGGTGGTGGGGTTGAGGGTCACCTCCTGACACCCACTCCAGAGGAGAAACAGCTCTGTCTTCTGCTGTGTCCCATGCCCACCTTTCCCCTGCATCCAGCAGCATCTTCTGGAACAGGGATCCTCCATGTGCAGGTGATAAGCACTTCTCCATGAGCTGGTCATGGTGACAACACAAGACCTAATACGGGTAAATGAAGTCACCTTGCAACTGTGGTCCTAAAAGCACCTTTCTGCCCTTGTTACCTATCCCCAGGGGTCCAGAGGCAGCAGCCTGGAGCCAGCCTGACCCCCAGAGAGCCCACCCCATAGTGCAGAGAGGGTGGGAGAAGCTGGATCCTATAAAGGGCTGATAGAGGTGATTGGGGCTGTGTTGCTGCAGGTGTGAGGCTCTGGGTTATCCATAGAGGAGGGGTGTTTGGGAGCCCCAAGGCTGCCTCAGTGAGTTGATATCCCCACCCCTCTGGGGAGGTTGGGGTGGTGTTAGCAGCAACTTGGGTGATGGTTTGGGGTCCCCTCCCTCTGATAACCAGCCTGAGCCTCAGGAGCCAGGCTGAGCTGGGCAGGGCTTGTGCCTGGGAGCCCCAGGTTTAAGGGGTAGATCCTCCTGTTGCTTCTGATCCCCAAAACCTAATCTCTGCAGCAGAGGGAGGGATGGAGAGGCTGTGCCCCCCCTCCCCAGGCTCTGCTGAGCTGATGCCCAGGAGCTCAGTTCCTCTTCCCCAGGGCTGAGCGCAGCTCTCACACTTAACTGCAACCTCAGGATGCCCTTTAAATTTTTAATGCTTCAATAAAACAGTAATTACAAACACTGCAATTTGAGGTTTTAAGCAGAAAGTATCAACTTCCAGGGTTTAATTATTCAACAGAAATTAATGAAAGCGCGGCTGGATCCTGCTGGCTCTCTCGGCTTTTCCTAGGGGGTCTGGTGTGGATCTGCTTTGCTCTGGGGAGGATGAAGCCCATCTCCATTGCCTTGGGGCTACTGGGTGCCTCAGCAGCCAAGGCAGGGGTGTGTGAGAGCCTGGCTGTGGGGGCACCGATGTGCTGGGCTGGGGGGTGCAGTGAGGTTCTCCATAAATGTCTCTTCCTCTGATCCCTGCAGGATTTCCAGCTAAGGCAGTGCAGGATCCCAGCTCCAGGGTGGATCCTGCCTGGGACTGACCTCGAGTCTTCGTTTTCTGGAGCTTTCTGCAGCTTTCTCTGTGCTCTGAGCTCCCTGGGAAGATTTCAGTGTGCTTTTAACTACTCTGCTCCAGCGCAGTGCAGTTCAAAACCACCTTTGCTGGGGAATGGGTCTGTTGAGACCAGGAGTGCTCCCAGGGCTGATTAAATACAGCAAAACCATTGGTGTCTTGGCAAAGCTTGTGGATTCAGGCCAGCTGCTTGGGAAAGCCTTGATGGAGGAGGGCAAGGGATGGGGGAACAGGGGGACAAAATGCTCCTTGCCAGGAGTGGGGTTGTGCTGAGACGGGACCTGTCAGGGTTCTCCAATTCTTTGAAGCCACGTCACCCCTTTTCCCACCTACACAAAGCCCTGTTTCCACAAGGCACCAGCCTGTTGCTTCATCCCATCCTCAGCAGCATATTCACAGGGTGATGGCCTTCAGCAACTGGCATCGGATAAGGTCTCAGGGAAGCAAGCTTGCTAGCAAAGCAAGTTGTTGTCGCTGTTATTAATAGTTAACTGTCATAACTTCATTAAGAAGCAAACTTGCTTGATCAACCATATGCAGCGAGGTGGTAAGAGCCCAGCAGCAGCCAGGGCTCCGTGTGAGATGGAAGTGGCTGGTTTTACTGGGTGCACAAACTGGAGCGAGCGGAGGAGGCGGTGGCGAGGGCTGGTGGGGAGCGGGGTGGAGATGACGGCTCTGCTGAGGAGGTGTTGGGGATGGTGAGGGAATGGGGCCTCATTTGCAAGGGAAATGAAGGCATCGTCTGCAGAGCCTGATGAGCTGTGCGGGAGGTGATGGAGTGGGTGCATGGAGCACCCAGCACCCCGCTGTGGGAGCACAGCCTGGGGGAGCAGGTCCTCATGCAGAGGAGGCTGTGGGAGCCCCTGAGGAGCCAGGGCGTGATCTGCTGCCCATGGGATGAGTTCTTTATCTCCTTTTTCGTCTCTCTGCTCATCAAAGCCTTGTGTTGCACTGCTTGGGATGTACTTAAGGAAGGTGATGGCAGCAAATGCTGACCAGGCACTCCTGAAATAGGAGTGGTGGGAAGAGGTGGATGGGAAGGAGAGGTGACGATGCTGATCACGGTGAGGTTTGTGGTGAAACAGGTGGCACCCACAGCACTCATGCTGTGACACTGCTGTCACCCACATTTGTGTCCCCAAGTGGGTCTCATCACATGTGAGATGGCTGTTTTGGCCTGCCCGCATGTAATGAGAGGGCTGGGGGCTTTGCAGGCAGTTTCTGCATGTCATTGGGCAGCAAGTCTGTTCCTTGGGGCATGGGGTAGTGCAGGCAGCCTGCATGAAGGACAGGGTATAGCCAGCTCCATCCCCGTGCTGGGGATGCTCCTTTTCCCTGAGTATTTTCTCATTCCCATCCCATTAAGCACAGCATCAGTGGTTCCTGGATGGAAACACAACTCCTTGGTCTCTGTCCCGTAGGCTGTTGTCTGCTGGGCTGGAAACAGAAGGGAACTGGGTTTCCATGAGGGGTGAGCCAAGAAGTGATTTAACTGACTCAATCAGCTGTGGCAGTGCTGGCCCGGGTGACAGACCCGGCTGCTCCCCGCCAGCTCCACAGGGAGCGTTCAGAGCTCTGACAGCTATCATTTGCGGTTGTTTATTTGGGTCTTAACTTTGATTTCATTTCAGTAGTTTATAAAGACAAGAAGTCATTGCCGGGCACTTTATTCAGGGGAAAAAAGAAAAAGCCAAAATGGGGTAGTTTGAAGTTGTCAAAATGATTTTCCACCCCTTCAGGATAATCTCACAAAACTGACCTAGATTTTACAAGGCACTCTGGCTTTCAAGGAGCCGCCTGTCTCTGCAGAAGATGGGGCTGTAAAATACATACTATTTCCCCCCTCAGTAGTTTTACAAAACCTGTATCTTGCCTTGTTCCTGTAGGATCCTCCACATCAGGGAGATGTGAGGCAGTGTGGTTTTAGGGGGACGGGTAGCAAACAAGGCAGAAGTAGGGTGTTGTGGGGCTGTGCTGCCCCGTGGTCATCGAGACCTGAGAGATGTTTGGTGCATGGATGAGGCACTGAACAGTCTGGGGATCATAGAATCCCAGTCTCATTTCTGTTGTAAGAGACCTTAAAGCTCATCCAGCTCCAGCCCCTTCCACAGGCAGGGACACCTTCCACTAGAGCAGGTTGCTCCAAGCCCCTGTTTCCAACCTGGCCTTGAGCACTTCCAGGGATGCTCTGTCCTAGCTGGGACACAGCTCTAATTCAACAAACGGATGTAGTGAAGGAAGTAAAGAGCAGCTCTCTCCTGATCTGAGATTAAATGCTCTGAAACTCAAACCCACCGTGAACAAAAGGTCTTGTCAGATCCCAGCAAGACCCAAAGCCTGTCCAGGGCTGGATGGGAAAGCAGATCCCACAGGCTGTGATCCATCTGTGTGCTCCTGGTCTTCCTGATCTCAGTAACCCCTTGTCCCAGTACTGCTCAGAACCCATAATGCTGACTGTGACTCCCAGACCTGGGACATGCTGAGTGCTGCCTGGGCCGTGTGCCGTGGTGACCACATGCAGGGGCTCAGCCAGCTCTTGAGGCCACCCATAGGCACCTGCATCCATGAATGTCCCCAGGCTGTGAGGTGCTGGGAGAAGCAAAGCTCTTTTGGTCTGATTTCACTTAAAAGGTACATACTGGGTGCGTTGTGGTGAGGGCACAGGCTGAAGAGGCTGGGAACCACAGAACAGATGGGATGCTGGAGGGGGGCAGAAGGTGAAAAATGCTGGCTGATTCTGTGCCCGCGAGCTGTCTGGAGTGGCAGGGAGGGCTGTTAGCATTCACACCAGGGAGGATTGCAATCAGGGTGATGGAGAGGCCAACGCTGGGTTAATTGCTGCTCTCTTGTTTATTTAGTTAATCAGCTGGTGCTGGAGAAGAAGGCGAAGGCAAGACTGGGCTGTGTATGTGGAGGAAGAGCTGGCTGGCACTGAGCTCCCAGCTATCTGCTGATGGACTGTGCTTGGCTTATTCCCATTTTCTGAGAGTGGCCATGAACTAATGATGATCATGACTGGATTTTGTTGATTGTCCAGGGCTCCTACCAGCTACAGGGACTGGAGGTGGGGAGAGCTACAGGAGCAATTGTCGCAGGTCCCATCCTTGGATGTCCGGGAGTAGATGAGCAGGTAGGAGAGATCTTGGATCAGCACCATCCAGGCAGGGAGCTAAAGAAAGATGCTCACAGCTCTGCCAATGCCAAGAGGGAAGAACAGTCTTCTCTCCAGGACCCTTCTGACTCTCCTTCCTCTTGGGATAGGACCCTCCCAAACCCTGCAGATATGTCTAGGCTTGCTTGAGGGCAGCATGAGCAGCCTTCATGGACTTTTGACCACCCAAAGGCCTCAGGAATAAGAAATGGATGATGCTCATGTCATGGGGGATGTCTCCCCAAATCCACAGCTGCCCTCTCCAGATGTGCAACTGGGAAGAGGCAAGAGCTCTGGTTTAGGCACTGGTTTGGGGCACCAGAGCTTCTTCTAGCTACCAAAATAGAATAGTTTTTTTTCCACTGAAGCATAATGTGCAAAAATTGGCTGTTTCCTTCAATGGGTAATTAATGATGAGGCAAAATGGGCCCATCTGAGGGGTGGACGCTGTACTGCCTGATGCTCCTTGCGTCACAGTGCTGACAGCCAGGGCTTTGGTCTGAGTGAGAGTCTGTGTGAAGTGAGTTGCAGGGCAGCTCCAAAGGCACAGGCAAACCCAGAACGTTTGCAGTTTGTATCAGCTCTTAATTCATGTCCTCAAAGCTTAACAGCTTTGCAATCTACATAACAGCCTCCTAGTGTCTGAAGGGGGCTACAAGGATGCTGGAAGGGATCTCTTCATCAGGGGCTGTAGTGATAGGATAATGGGTGATGGGTTCAAACTGAAACAGGAGAAGTTCAGGTTAGGTATAAAGAAGAAGTTCTTCCTGGGTGCATCCCCCTGGCTGGAGATGGAACCCAAGATTATCAAGGGGCTCTCCTGCCTTGAGGAAAAGAAGATGCATGGATATTTCCAAAACAGGTTGCTGTAGGCAGGCTGCCTGTGAAGTAGGCAGTTACCTTCCAAAAATGGGGAGGTGGGGGAGAGAGGAAGAGAAAAACAAGTCAGATCAAAGCAGGGACTGTGCCAAAAGTGCCTTCTATTTATGATTTCACAAGGTCAACAATAATCCCCGCAGCTACAAGCACATAAAAATTGATTCTTTCCTGAAAAGATTGATGGATTCGTGGTCAGGGCAGGTCCTCTGATCCTGCTGCCCTCCAGACATTGCTGGAATTTGCGGAGATGCTGTGCGTTTCTCTGTAGAGGATTAAAGAGCTCCTCCAAAATTGAGCCAACAGTTTCTGTGAAGACCTGGGGTCCTGGGAGGTTACTGTATGTAAGGGAAATGTTTCTTCCAGCCGCTGGGCTCTCTTTCCAGAGGTAAATGGCTTCACTTTGTGGTCTGCCTGCTGTGGGTAGGAGCCCCTTTGTCCTGCCCTATTCCTTGGTGTGGGGTGAGTGGGGCTGATGCTCATCCCATGACACACGCAAGAAACCTCAACCCTGCTGGTAATATCCCACTGGAGCCCAGTGTGGAGCGAGGTGGTGCAATGTAGACCCCATGAGGCTGAAGGCTCTCTCAGTTTGTCTTCATGCTCTCTCAGGAGGTAAGAAGGGACGAGCATTTCTAAAGCCTCCAACTTCTCATCGCTTCCCAAACCAGCTCATCTCACGGCTCAAACGTCAGCTGGAAATCTCTGATTATTATTTATTTAACCTTAAAAATACCCAGCTTTTAAAGCAGTTGCAGCCACTTTGTTTTCCACAAGCAGCAAGAAGACACCAAACAAACCCCATTTATTTGTCACAACTTCATCCCTATTAAATCCTCGGTGCAGGTGAATTCCTGGGAAGTTTGCCGGGTAGCGATGGGGCTTGCGCACAAACAGCGCGCACGAGCCATAAAATCACAGTAAGCAGTTTGTGCTCTTTGAATCCCCCTTCTGGATAACAAACAGCTTTAGGTGTGCTCAAGGGATATTTCTGCAAGTCCTGCCGCATAGCTTCATCATATTGAGTGTGTTGTATAGTGCTGCCACACAAAGGGATCCCAGCGCTGGGGAAGCGGAGTGTTTGGGAGGTCAGGGAGGGATGGGTTGCTGGAGATGGGCAATGAGAACTGATGCTAGGCTTGTGAACAACCATGCACGTATCCGAGGCAGCTTTTGAGATGCCTTGCAGACAGCAGTAGGCTTTCTCCTCATAATGTGCTGGGATTTATCATGCCAGAAATACAGAGATGAGGAAATGCTTCCTGCTGTGCTCAGAAAGTGCTTGGTGTTTGGCCTTACCTTGGTGGGGGGGGTCTCCAAAGTGCAGAGTGAGGCTGGCTTTTAGCACTGGTGAAGCTGCTCTTGGCTGGGCCATACAGCCTGAGGTCCCACAGCCTCTCCCTGCTGATGGCTCATGGAGGGCAGAGGGACCCCATGAGTTTCATCTGCCTCTGGTGTCCATGTTGCTTCCAGCCATCCCTTTGTATTACTGAAGAGAGGCACGTCCCACCTCTGTGGCAAAAGGATGGGGTACACAGTAAGTAGGAAGAGGAGCCCAAGGTCAGCTGGGAAAGAGCAGCTTGCAGCCAGGGTGAAAATGGAGTAGCCTGGGAATAGACAAGAATTTCATGTCCACAGATCTTGGTAGGTGTCCTGGGTTCAGCAGCAGCACTCATTTTTCTCTTTCATAGCAGCTGGTGCAGTGCTGTGTTTTTGACTTTCGGCCTGGGAACAGCTCTGATAACACCGATGTTTATAGTTACGGCTTAGAATGTTTTGGTCCGACCAAGGACGTTCTGAGTCTCACACTCTGCCAGGGAGGAGGGGAAGCCGGGAGGAAGCAGAGCCAGGACACCTGACCCAAACTGACCAAAGAGGTATTCTATACCACAGTACGTCATGCCCAGGATGGAAAAACTGGGGGCAGGAACCCGGAAGAGTTCAATTCATGGCTCGGTTGAGTGGTGAGCACTTTTATCCTATTCCCTTGTATTTCCCTGGTCATTATTACTATTGGTGGTAGCAGCAGTGATTTGTGTTATACTTCAGTTACTGGACTGTTCTTATCTCAACCCATGGGAATTACATTCTTTTGACTCTTCTCCCCATTCCCCTCCCCACCTCGGAGTCAGGGGGAAGAAAGAGGGGGGAGTGAGTGAGCAAACTGTGTGATTTACGGCTTCAACCACGACAGTAGGAAACATCGTTGTTGCTTTGTAGGTTGCATATGGCCCTGGAGCAGTGCCCCTCACCATGCAGGTCCTCTGGAGCTGCATGCACTGAATGGGAGCAGCCCTCACAATGCCCCCTCGGACCCAGCAAACATGCCTTCAGGTGATGGGAAGGAAGACGATTGACCCGATCCCTTCCTCAACCCACAGCAGTGCTGAGCTTCTGCGTGGCCCTTGCAGCCACACTTGCTCTGCAGCTCCCGTGCAGACACTTGCCTGGAGGCTCTCACTTGCTGGAAGCATTTCTGGCTGGCAAACGCTGCCATGGGGTTTGCTGCTGCCTCCTTCCTCGCAGCAGCGCTGAGCCCTGCAGAGCATCCCTTGTAACCTGGCCTCCATGCAGCACACTGCCCTCCTGCTTCGTGCTTTTGGCCCCCAGCTTGTGACCTGCTGGGAAGCACAAACTGGGATTACAAAGCAGCAGCTACAGGGAAGTGCCACTGAGCCCCAGCCAACCTTAGGCATTAAGATGCAGCAGTTTTCATCCCCTGATATCCCCCTGCAGTACCTTTGCTCATAACAAACCCTTCTGCTGCTGAAAAGCAATCCCACACAAATCCTTTGGTATAAAGCTGCTTCCTGGATGGGTTTTGATAACCTTGGATGAAGCCTAGTGATGTCTGATTTGGTTCCCAGTGCATTCCAGTACCAAAACCCCCCATATATTTGTCTCCCTTTATGGACAAGCTTTCGCAGCAGTGAGCAGAGGTTATGAACTTGGACCTGCGTTCCCTGCCAGGCTTGCAACTGATTCTTGCTTCCAGTTCAACCTCCTCCTCCTTCCTACAAGTGGGTGAGCAGAAAAGCTATTTTCTCCTTCAGCTCCAGCCCTTGGTCCCTGCACTCTGGCTGCCAGATGGCAGCGAGCAAAGGCTTTTCTGCCTGTCCCTCCTGCCTGTGTGTGATGGTCACAGAGCCCCAGATGGAGGAGAAGACAGTCCCCACCCATCTTTCTGTGCTTTGCTCCATCTGCAGCAGGCCCCTGCAGGCTCAGCCACTTGCTCCAGGCACTGCCTGGATAAGCAGCATCCTTTGCAAGTGTAAAATCAGAAGCAAGGAGCGCGGGATCAGAGGCAATGGGTGTGTGTAAACACGCTGCCTCCCTTGCGATGCAGCCAGGGTGCATCTCCTCAGCCTTGCTGCTTTTGTTCATCCCCCTTGGCTTCCTCGCAGTGTCTTTTGGTGGTGTTAAAAGCAGCCTGGCCTCAGAAGACACGCAGCCCATAGCTTTTATAGGTGGCTACAAATCGTCTGCTGAAGGAGCCCTAATACGAATCTTTGCTGCCTGCAAATGCTCTTTTTCTCCTTTTCTTTGAGGCTGTTACAGCTTCACAGTGTTTTGATTGACTGGAGAAAGCTCAGCCTGAGCCAAAGAGGAGCAGTGAGTCCTCCGTGAAGGCAGCTTCTTGCCCCAGTACCAATGTCCTCAGGAGGGAAGGGACACACAGAGTCCTGCCCATCACCTTCACCTCAGTGCTGAGCCTCATGCAGGGATGCTCTTGTGCACTGTTACCTACTCTTACAGGGAGATGTCGGGTCAGGAACCACAGTGACTACCCAGGGTGAGCAAAATCTGCAACCCCTTGGATTATTTCCAGAGGAAATAAACCAGTTTGGGCAAGGCCATGGGGCTGGAATAGTTTTATTTGATTTAGTTTTGAATATTCGTTTTCAAACTGGGAAATGGGAGGAAAGCATCCTGCTGTGTGCGGGTGTGACTGATAGACCCCCAACCACAGGGTGCTTGGGAAATACACAGTGTATTGTGGTGATTTCTGAGAGCTGCCATACCTGAAGCTCAGCTCATGCCCTGCAAGCAGCCAGTCCCTGCACTGCAGAAAGGATGATGGGTGTTCCATGCTGTTTTCCCAGTTTTTAGTGAAAGCTGGGATGCTATGGGAGACAGGGATGGTGCCTGTGGCTGTATTCAAGGTACTGGCTATGCAGCTCCCCTAGGGGAGCCGTGAGGGCAGGGACCCATCACAGAAGCAAAAGCAAAGTCGTACCTATGTAAAAAGCAGGAGCTGAAGCTGCTCCACTGATTTCCCAGGTGAGATCTCTGCCAATGTTTGAAAAGGATAAATGAGATGACCTGGATAATTACAGTCCTGTCGGCTCCACTTCGATCCTGGGCAAATTGATGGAGTGGCCGATGTGGAATTGATTAATAAAGCATTAAAAGAGAATAATGTCAGTAAATGAAAGTAAAGGTGTTAATGTCTAGCAACAGGTTAAAGGCAGTGGATTTTGCAGAAGCAGCCTTTTGAGGCAAAGGGGGGGCTGGTTTGGAGAGAGTGGGGTTGTGTGAACTGTTTGACTTTGAGGGTAAGGAGCCAGAGGAAGACCAGCTCAGTGGGTCTGTGCGGGATGTTCTCCTGGGTGAGAAGTCCCTTGCTGTGCTCTGTTAGGCAGCCGGTGGCTTTGGTGTATGGGTAGCACTGTGGGTGACCTGGGCTGATATACGTGTCATAGAATCATGTAATTATTTAGGTTGGAAAAGATCTTTAAGATCATCAGGTCTAACTCTTAACCCCGCACTGCCAAGCCCACCACTAACCCATGTCCCTCAGGGATACATCCATACATCTTTTAAATCCCTCCAGGGATGGTGGCTCCAGCATTGCCCTGGGCAGCCTGTTCCAATGCTGGGCAACCCTTTCAGTGAAGACATTTTTTCTCATATCCAGTCTAAATCTCCCCTGGTGCAACTTGAGGAAGTGTCCCTGTGGTTAAATCCACATCCCAGTGAGTGCCTGCTGTCTCCATCCCACTCCAGCATCAACCACAGCAACCTGTGCCCCACTGCAACAAGGCAAGTACCATCCAGCAACCCAGTGGAGCCGTGTCCTGCTGAGACCGAGCAGAGAGCTGCTATGAGGTGACCAAAAACCAGAAAGCATCAGGATGATGTGCTTCTGACCCGCTCATCCAAGCATTGCCTATCCCCTTCCCAGTATCCTCCTGGCCTCTTTGCAGCCATAGGGGTGTCAGCATCCATGCAGGATCTATCCCTGTTCTGGCTGCAGTGCTTGCCTCTTTTTCCAGTTGCCATAGGAACAGACGAAGGCCTCTAAAGCATCGCGGTGGGGTGTCATGCTCTGGAGCAGGAAAACATTTTATAGTGATAATAAATTCAGGGAATTGGAGAATTTGGCCAAAGTAGCATGTAGGGAAAGGACTTGAAAAGGCAGAATGGAGATAAATGAACAAAAATAATCTTACGACAAATGGCCATATGTTGTGCTAGACCTAAATGAAATCCTTTTCCAGAGTTCGGGTGAAAGGGTCTGGGACCATAGATTGTCAGGAACGGTTTGTCCCTGAAGCATGAAGATAGAAAGGTAAAAGCTACCACCCGAAAGTGTTTAAGGACTATTGGATTTCAAAACCCTTCATTATCTTCAGTCCCTGCGATGTCAAGATGTGAATTACTGCTGGCCAAGGATTTACCATCCCTCCATTTGCATGACAGGAGCTGGAGAGGCACCAAATCATTGGAGACGAGAGCTGGCCAAGCAGCCACAACCCTTTGAAGGTCTTTAAGAAGCTGCTGGAAATGCCTGTATGGGGGGATGGAGGCAGATGGCTTGGGGGAGCTTTGCAGATCCATGCTGAGGTGAAGACCCTGAGGGTCTCCCAAAACAGCGCAGGGCTGTGGGGTCTGCGAGATCCCTTGGGATCTTGGGGAACACCTGGGTTAGCTGGTGATGACAACAGGTTCATTTCTGGAGCTCACACCCATGTATTCGTGCTTGGCTGATCATCTCCTGCACCCTGGCCTTGAGCTGCACCAGGGCAGGTTTAGATGGAGCTGAGGAACAACTCCTTCCCCAGAGGATGCTCAAGCATTGGAACTGCTGCCTAGGGCAGAGTTGCAGTCACTGCCCCTGCAAGTGCTCACACACTGTGTCTGGTGAAGCCAAAGCAAACTCTTTGCTGCAATGCTCTCTGCTAACAGACTGCCTGGGGGAGCCCGTCTGTGTTAACGTCAGCTTTAACACATCAACTTTCTACGGCAGGAATTTGGTGGCAGGAAAACAGGCGGGCAGTAGGTGTGGGAGATGGTGGCAGGTCACTGGATACGGCTGGCGCCTATTGCAGCAGTGGCCTCACAGGCAATAATGAGTAGCAGGGGGGACACTGAAAAATGGGTGAAATCAAGCAGATGAGTCAATGCAAACCCCCTGTTCAGCCCGGTGCTGCTGGCATGGCACAATGCGCTCATTGAAGCCCACACCAATGTTCCCCTCCCCAAACCATGCTCCCTAATTGTGCTGAGATTTGATTTGATCGTGTCCTGTTGGCTTCAAAAAGCAGAATTTCTCATGCTGATTTAATCACTTCATTATGTCGAACAAGTCAGAGTTATTTTGAGGTGCTAATAGGTGCCAAAATTGGCAGCATGAGGCTCATGCTTAGCCTTAGTGCTTGTTTTTTGGCAAGACAAAGAAAGCCTCGAGGTGGTGCTTTTTGCAGTAGACAAGGCTCACCCAGGACCTGGAACATCTGGTGCTGGTTCTTTACAAACACTTCCCTTGCCACGGTTTGCTTTCAGCTTACACCCAGTTGAGTTTGACAAGGATGCAGTAGGAACTCAGGAATTACTGAGCTGGGATGTGGCCAGAGCTCAGGCAACAAAAATTGAAGCAGCTTGGTCCCTGCTGCCTGCTCCCGGGGCAGGGAAGTGAGTGTGGGGTCTGCACCCTCATGGGGCTGAGCCCTTCTCAAGGTTGAATAGTGCAGAGGTGCCTCTCACCCTTCCCAGAGACCAAATCTCTGTGTGTTCCGGCTGAATTCCCAGTGTAAGTCACTGTCCTGGTACTTCCATCATCCCATCCCCTGCGAAGAGCAGATCCTGGGTCCCTGCCTACAGGGTATCTTCTCCATGCTGGCTGTCACCAACCACCTTGTAGTTTTTCACGTGCCTCAGCGTGCCTTCCAGGAGAATCTGCTCCAGGACTTTGCCAGGCACAGAGGTGAGGCTGACTGCTCTGCAGTTCCCCGCCTCATCCATTTTGCCCTTCTTGAAAACGGGGGTTATATTTCCCTTTTTCCAGTCATCGGGAACTTCACCTGACTGCCATGATGTTTCAAATATGATGGACAGTGGCTTAGCAACTTCACTCGCCAGCTCCTTCAGGACCCGCAGATGGATTTCATCAGGTCCCATGGACTTATGCACATTGAGGTGCTTAAGATGGTCTCGAATCAGATCCTCTCCTACAGTGGGCCCAGGGTCATCATTCTCACAGTCCCTGCATCTGCCTTCCAAGACTTGGGTGGTGTGGACAGAGCATTTGCCAGTGAAGATCGAGGCAAAGAAGTCATTAAGAACCTCAAAAAATCTAGAATCCAAACCCAGGCTAGCCAGTTCTCCTGCTAGCTTCTGGAGAGGGCCCACATTATCCCTAGTCTGTCCCTGCTCAGCCTCCTGCTGCAGAAGGACCGAGTGTGCCCTGTCTATTGTGAGCCTTTGCCTCAAGAGATAAGTCAAACAGGGAACATTTGCTCTGTCCCAGGGTTTTCTTTATTCCATAAAGCTTCTTAAGCTGCACAGAATTCTGCCACTATTTTGAGGTCCCTTTCCCTCCCCACCATCCCCAGAGGCTCCTCACTGAGCAGTGGAATAGAAAACAACAGATTATTGCTACATCTTGCTCAGCCTATCTCCTTCATATGAAAGAAAGATGGTCGGGTTTGCTCGGGAGCGGGGGTGTGCTTTGGAAGTGAATCAGAGTGAGAGATGCCAGGAAGGAATTGGAGTTTTTTCCTGAGTGTCTTCCCAGGAAGCTGCAGTGCCATGTCCCCGCATGGTCTCTGGTTACCCCAGGCCCTCCTAAAATCCAAAACCATCTTGTCAGACATCTCCCCATCCCTTCACAAAGATCACACATCCTCAAAAGCGCTGTGAAGGATGACAGGAGCCCAGCATGGAGGGATGTGAAGCCCTTACTGCTCCCCAGTGGTGGGGAACCTGTATTTGGTGGCATGGACATGTAGGGGGGTCCTGGTGTGGGTGCTCTCATAAAGCTGTATGTACACAGCGCACCCCTGGGCTCCCTAGAACACCCTTGCAGTGATGGCAGCAGCAACATGGTTCCTGTAGTATCTCAAGCTGGGATGGGTTAGCAGATGGGATGCTCCCATGAGGCTGGCACACACCTGCTGCCTCTTCTCACCCCATCTCACTTGTAAGACACCTGCCTGGGAGGATCCATGTTAAGGCTTTCCCATAAAACCTGCATATCCTACCCATATAAAACTTGGAAAGGGATGGATTCAGTGGGTGCTGGGTGCCAGGACTCTTATCTACATACTCCATGGCTCTGGGCCATGTTTCATTTCCGAAACATCCTGGGTTGTGCATCAAAATGGAGCATCAACCGCTTCTTTTCTAATACCCCTGACTCTCCCCACATCCAGGTCTTCTTTCCTTGACCCATTCAGTCTTTCTAAGTGTCTTTCCAAGCGTGCAACGTTTGGCAGAGCTGGAAGAAATTTAATGCCCCTGGGCAGCTCTTGGCATTTAGGGTTTTAATCCACGAGACATCAGCAGCATCCCAAGACCCAGCAGTTCCCCTGCCACTATCCCATCATGTCCCACTGCATCCCACTGCATCCGCCTGCACTCCAGGGTGGAAAGAGCTTTAAAACTGAAGACTTTGGAGGCGATTGATTTCAGCCACCCATTTTAATCATGATTTAAGTCAGCAAAGCAGAAAGCTGAGTTTAAATGATCAGCTTTAATCCTGTTCCTCATTTGTATCTTTTTCTTACTTTCTTAACTCAGTTCTTCTTGGTTGGTAGCCACTAATCTGGAGGTTTACAACTTCTACAACTCCTACAACTCCTTTTTTTGCTACATTGAAGAAAACGCTATGTATGTGAGGTTACTTAAGCGTTGTGTAGCTTAACGTACATTTATGGCAATGCTTTGTGTTTGAATTTCATTATGTTACAATAGAGGGAATATGTATTTCCTTTTTATGAGATTATTATTAATTTTATACCCACAACACGTGCTATGGTCTATTCAGTTGGAAATTGGGTTTCAATTTCAGATGCCACAAAACCAGCATCAAACCCAGGTTTTATTAATTTAATAAAACCATTTTAAATGTGTTAGCTACAGATTAAAAACTAAGCTTCTCTGAGCATGCAGTTAAACCCGGTTTCCTAAGCAAGTGAAGCACTATCCTGTATGAGGGAGCTGAGCGCTTTGCTCCTGATTTTCCTTTACAGGTTAATAATTAAGATATTAGGTTTTATTCACAGGCAGGAAAAAGCAGATGACCTTTTCCATTTTCTCTCATCCCAGATCCCTCTGGTTTGCAATGACCAGTTTAGCGGGAAATGGTGATGAAGAGAGGTTTACATTTTGCCTGCGATGCTGGTAGTTGCCAGAGCCAACCCTTCAGATGCTTCAGTAGTTTCAGAGCTTCTTTATAGAGCTGACAGCAACCGTTGCTGCTTAACACTTTTGTACAAGCTACTTACATCGCATGAGTGTAGATCTCAACAACGCACTCCTTTGTTTTTAATCAAACAGTGTGTGTAAGGTAAAGCACAACCAGTCTGAAACACACCAGAGGTAAAGGTTGAAGCCCAACGGAGCAGGCAGGGAGCACTACAGCCTCTAATTTTTCCAGACACAGAAATTACTATTCCCACTTGCCTTGCTGCAGCAGCAAGTCCAGTCCATAACTTCTCTTTCTCCTTCCTAGGAAAGGGAATCTTTCCCTATTTGCAGGTAGGAGCTGACAGTAATTGGCCACCACTGCCTGGCTGGTGTTTTCACTTTAACAATACCACACAAAATACATGGCCCCACGTTGTTATCAACCGTTATCTGCACACCAGCTCCAGCTGGGGATATATTATCCCATGGAAAAGTATCCTGCAGGGACAGTGCCACTGTAACGGAAATATCAGATTATTAGCAGCATGCTAATAGAAATGTCTTCTTGTGGGAGAGCTCTCATCTTTTTGGAGAGACTGAAGCAGGATTCAGGGCTCATCCTGTAGCTCGCTCCTAAAGCGTAGTGATGCCAGAAGGGAGCTCCTGGTGCCATGGCTCCATTGGGCTCCTTGGGGGCAGAGACCACCAGATCCTGGGATCTCAGAGAAGCACCCTCAGTCCCCATCTCAGCCTGGGGATGTCTTAGGAGCTCCTCATGTCTTCCCTTCAGATGCACAAACCTGCCTTCATCCACGAGTATTGCTCACACTGCAAAAAATGTGTAAAGAGGAAGGCAAAAGCAAGAAAACGGGCAAACGAGGCGCTTCTGTGCTTTCCATTCTCCAGCAACTGGCAGCAGTTTACTGTGTACATATCACCAACGCTGGTTTATGAGCTCCAGTCCTACTGGCACAGTTTCTTGTCATTCCCTTTTCCAGTTTAATTGCTGTTTGTTTTGTCATTTCTCAGTGACAATTACAGCTCAAATCCAAGAGTGGCTTTGAAAAACCCAAGTGGCGAATGCGGGCTTCATTGATACGTGGTTAATGCACTGTAGAAGAGCACTTGAACTCTACATGCCTGAGGCCAGAAACATAAAAATCTGGGTTTGAAAAGCAATGATTGTTTGATCTATTTAAAATACTCCCAGCATCAGCCTGCTCTCCTGGGTACATTTCAGCGTCAGCACTTTGGGAGGCTGAAATATCTCGTGCAGGTTTGTTCCATTACTTGGTCATTCAGAAAAACCCCAGCGCCGCAAAGCATAATCCTCTATTTTTCCTAGAGGAGGGAAAGGGAGAGACAAACCTCACTGTGGGCTGGTTTGTCCCAGGAGAGGTCCTGCACCTGATAGAGGGAATGAAGTCATCAGAAGAATAGAAACAGATTTGGTTCAGACAAGCTGCTCCCCAGCCAGGAGTGGCCAGGGTCAGGCACACAATGTCTTTGTGATTGTATTGGGAGACTTTCCAAGTCCATCTTGCTGCATGCCATCCCTTGGGATCCCACCCTACTGATCTCATCCTACTGCATCCCATCCCACTGCCCCTATCCCACTGCATCTCACCCTGCTGATCCCTCCTGTATCCCATTCCACTGCACCCCATCCCACTGCATCCCATCCTGTGTGATATTATTACACTGCATCCCATCCTATTGATCCAATCCTGCTGCACTGCACCCCACTGTATGCCATCCTGCTGATCCCATCTCACTGATCCCATTTCACTTCATGAGCTCTGCGTTAGCAGCTTTAGCTCTGAGTTTTCTGCTTGTTGCTGCTGTATTCGTTGATAAGAGAAATGTGCATTTGGGGAGTAACTCTGGCAGTGGTTGCACAGGTTTGCAGGCTGGGGTTCGGTGATGCTTCCCGGGGCTGGATGGCAAAGGAGAATGGAAAATGGAGCTGTTTTAACAGCTGCCATTAAGGCATTCTTTTAAAACTGGAGAAGCTTCCTTCAGTCAACCTGAGGAGGCTTAAGAGACTGTGTCTAGCAGGGAGGTGGGCAGCCCTGGAATTATGGCACAGTAATTGCTTGGTACTTAAAGTCCAGGTCTAGAAGATCTCCGAGTAATAACTCATTGGAAAGATATTGAGCTCTCATCACAAAGAGGAAATATGGTCTCTAAACAGGCAGCTAATGGCATGCAATTTATCTGATGGCAAATCACCCACGTTCATTACTGTCTGCAGCACAGCCAGAAAGAGAGATCCAAAATTAGCTGAAGGATGGAGGGAAGGCGGGAAGGACACGTTTCCTTCCAGTGTTTCTCCAAGGGTGGCTCCTGAACTCCTTGCAGCAGCAATTTACACCCGAGGCTGCTGCCAGCACAACCCAGCCAGGAAAAACCCCTTTATGTGCATCTTCCTCCCTGGAGACGAAGAAATATTTACGCTGTTATTTTCACACTATTCAGAGTTTGCGTTGAGAAAATGCCTCACAATCATCAAGGGAAAACCAGGACCGGTGGAAGTGTCATTGTTCTTGCTCATCTATTGCAGCTCCGTGGCTCCAGTGGTGAACAAAGGCCAGAGACTCTTTTATTCCTTTCCAGCTCCCGAGCGTCGCCCTAACGAGGGTTTGAACGCCTTAGAGTTTCCTCTGCTTTACAGCTTCCTTCCTCCCCACTCCTTTTACTCTTTTCCAGGTAGTTCTGGGGGAGGAAACAGCTTTCTGTCTGCTCCGGGGTTTTTTCCTAAGGGATGGGTAATGTTTTCCGAATAAAGACTTAGGTGGGTGCCTGCTGGCGGGACCGGGAGATGCTGCAAGGAACACCCCAAGAAAACAACCACAAGCTTTCTATCCATCATCCTGGCATCAATAAGTCTCATTTCCCACCTGCGCTTCATCGTTCATAGGAACTGTGGTTTTCCTCTGCGGTCCCCAGTCGTGGCAAGGTTTCTAAAGCAGATGGGGAGCAGGGGGACTTGCAGGGTTACTCAAAGCCACCAGCAATGGGGACAGCGGGACTGACAGACCATGGACACCTCTCCTCCTGCCTCAGGGGGATGCTTTCTGTTGAACTGTAGCTAAACTCACTGCCCGAATCCAAAACATCCTCAGCAGCTGCCGTTGAACCACCCGAAGGACTGACCCCTGCTCAGCACCTATAAATGATCCATCGCCAGCGCAGCAGTGCCTGAGGACTGCTGGGAGCCTGCAGGCTGCACATGCCAGAAGAAACAAAACCTGCCAGTTAGAGTTTGCATTTCTTTGCAAAGCAAAGTAAATGCCTTCATGGAAAGAGGCTCCTTCATCAATTACCTTTCACCTTGGGGTTATGGAAAAAGCAGCAGTGCTTCTTAACACCTAATTTGCCTTGCCTAGGAAATCAGAGGGATTGGAGTTTGTTTGATTGAGGCTGCCATTGGTTTTCCCTCCTGTTTTCTGATGGCCAAAAGGAAGCTATAAAACCTTGAAATAACCTTGATTTTCTTGGGGGGGGGAGGATTACTTTGCTTCAAAGAGGACCTTTTCCTTGCAGCATGACTATGAGCACAGTGTAGAAATGATGTGAAATCTTATTTCCCGTTGGTCATGGACAAGTCACCGTTTTGTGTTTGCTACAGGTTAGAAATCTGTCATTTTTATGTGACTGGAATCCTGCCGGAGTGTGAGCTGTCACCAGGACAAATCCCTGGTGGGATTCTCCCCCAGCAGCCTCAGCCTTGGGCTTCTCTGTAAGCACCTAATTCGTGTGAGTCTGGAACAGAATCATCAGCACCAGGCAGGGAGGGGAGACCTTCTCCTCTTCCTTTGCTTGGCCACCATCTATTTTTGGAAGGTGGCTCAGCAGCATTACTGGCATTTCCTGCTTTTCATCACCTTTTCTCCGATTCCCATAGATCTGCCGCCTCCTTCCCCTGGAACAGTTGTGATTTGCTGATAGACGACCTTGGAGTCCAGAGATGGGAATGAATAGATCAGATTAAATCCTGGGGCAGCTTCAACAGTCCTGTTCTTGAAGGCCTTCCTAACAAGGCTGGTTGCTGGCAAAGTCCTGCTTGACTCGGGTACAAACCAACTGTGGCCATGAACGTCCACACTGCACCAGCCAAAGGCTTCATCAACCCACAGCAGATACCTCCAAGTTTCATCCCAGCCTCAGGATTCCCTGACATGGATTTTAGTCGTTCAGGAATGCTCAAGGCTGCAGCTTAAAGGACATCAGCAAAGGGTAATGCCCCTGCTTTGTGCAGGGCAAAAGGACAGCCCAGAGGCGTGGGAACCACCGGGGAAGAAGGAGGGATACTGGCACCCATGGTGGCTGCATCCTCTCTGCCTGGGTGTCGAGATAGGCTGGATTCATGATGGGAGCAGTGATTTGCAGAGTCAAGGCAGGAACACCAAGGATAAATCACTCACAGCTGGGATAACGATAACAGCAGAGGCCTCTGGGGAAATCTCTGCTGCTGAATAGTATCTCTGCTGCTGAATAGTGGATTTTTAGGTCTTTTTCCATGTGAAGTCACTTAATGAACCTTCATGTTGGAATCTTCAGACTCTCTTTGGGGGTTACTGGGAAATACTGACAAATAGTGCTTGGCACTTGTGAGGCTCCCAGTGAGTGGCACAAACGCTGTCACAGCAGTTGGAAGGGGTCTCTCCCTTCTTTACCCCTACTGTGGCTCTTTCTACCTGCAAGGTGCAGGCATGGTCCAGCAAAGGGAGGACATCTCCCACCCCAGCCCTCTGCTCCGCATCCCCCTGCACCCGTTGCGAGAGCCTGACCCCCAGGGAAGGCACTGTCAGCTCAGCGGGAAGATGCATTTAGTCCAAAACTTTCTCCAGAAGCAATATGTTAGCTGCAAAGCAGCTTCCACATTTTATTTGCTGGTAATTTACAGCCCTGACTGTGAGACAGTGTAATATTTGCAAGCAATTAAACAGAGGATGACTCAACATCAGCCACCTCGGGTCAGATTTTCAAGTGTTCATCGTTCATAATTAAGGAGGGATTTGGGAAAGCAGCGGTTCCTGCCTACTTCCAGGGCTCCTTTGCCCCAGCAGCTCCTGTGCTCAGGCCTAGGGGCTCCTGCTCAGATTTGCTGCCGGAGGAAGAGGAGGGATTTATTAAAGCGAGAAGGAATGGTCTCAAGGAGCTGTGGGCAAAGCTGCCCATCAGTAACAGGGTGTCCTCAGATGCTGCCTGGGGCACTTTCAGCTCAGCCTTGCTGATAATGGGTCTGGCATGAGGGTGACTAACGCAGTGGGAGGTTTTAATGCAACCCAGCCTGTTGCCCCTGACAGTGCTGCTCACTGCTTCCCACCCCAGACTGCGTGGCCAGGCTCAGCTTCAGGCAGTACAGGAAAACAAGGAGGCTTTCTTGAGCCTCAGGAAGCACTGAGCAGGGGCTGCACGTGCAAACCCCCAGGTTTTTCAAGCCTGACCGTGGGTGGGATTGGAATTCTCCAGCAAAAAGCAGGACCAGGGATTCGGCCCTAAGCAAGCAGGAGGCTGCGCTCCTGCCAGCTGGGGTCTGTCTGTCAGAGCCAATTATGGTCTCATCTTCCCAGGAGGGATGAAGAAGAAGTGTTTGACTTGGATTAACATCTCTCTGCAGAGATTCTCACTGTACTTTGGATGTGTGACATGTCACTACAGACACTGCTGATAGCTGCCATTAGCCTCCAGGTACAAGTGGGGAAACTGAGGCAGGGCACAGAAATGATTGCTTAGTGTTACCCAGCAGAGCCTATGGCAGCGCCTGCAGCATCCCTGGGTGTCACCAGGGCTGGGGCCAGGCCAAGCTCCCCAACACAACACAGTTTGCCTGTTGGATGGTATCATGCTGGTGAGTGCAGTGATGCTAGATTGCCCTCCTCTTCCACCTGAGGAAACATTGCACCTTCTTGCCCTGCCCACCATGTCTCCCCTGGTCCTTGGTCCTTCACCCTGCCCCATTTTCCCCTAGCTGTTTATTCTCCAGGTTAACCTTGCTTTAGAAAATTAGTCTATTTACCATCTGCTTTTTCTCATCGCGACCAGTAGTAGCCAAGCAACACCCTGGATAGCAAAGGGAGCTGGAAAAGGAAGAAAGATGCTGGGATAAATACCAAGGCACCAGCTCTCCCCATGATGTCCCTTTGCTGCCCAGCCTGGGGGCAGCAAGGGTCTGGGGGCAGGGAAGAGTTAATGGTCCCTCCCTGGCTCGGGGGCTATAAAAGAGAGGGCTGGCAGGGGATGGAGTACCCCAAGGGATGTGAACCCCCAGATCCAATGGTGCTGGATGAGACAAGGCTTATGCTTGCGGCTTGGGCACTGCTGCCCTGTCTTGCCCTGCACATGGCGGCAGCAAACACACACAGAAGTAAAATGCTTTGCCCTACGTCGTGGCTCCTGCTAGAAATAAAGCAGCATTTCGCAGCCAGGGATAAAAGCAGGATCTGGAATAAGCCCCAGTGGGCACAGAGGTGGGTGCAGCCCCCTGGCCACAGCAGTTGAGCAGGGATATCACCATTGGCAGGGCTGCCTCGAGTTTTTGAGGTGTCCATGTGCCGTTGCCCTCCTGGGAACCTCTGCTTTTCCATTACCTGGTGGGCCATGGCGCCTTGCCTATCAATTCCCAATGATTAAAGAAAGCCAGGCTGTATAATAGCTGCTGATTTATCAGTTTTGCCATAAACCATTATTCATTATCTGTGTTTCACTGGATAACCTGAACCCTGTTGAAGAAATTGCTATTTCTTCTGCAGTCAGCTGTATTTTAATAAGTTACATTACAGGTAAAACACCCCCAGAGAAAATCCAAGCATTGTTCCATTTATCAGGCCCAAAAAGTTCAGGGAAAGAACTATTCCAAGGTGAGGTAATGGACTGTGACATTGTGCAAGTTCATTTATAAAAGAATTTAATGTATTTAGAGCAGTAGGGGAGAGGAAGAAACTGCTTTCTCCAGCAGCTAGTGCTGGAGTGGCCCTAAAATGAACCATGCTGGTAGAAAAGCATTTGTTCCTTAAGGGATGGGGTTGGGGTTGGTTTTGGTTTCTATTTTGAAAGGTTTTTGGTTTACAAGTTCAGGTGCTAAAAGGGCAATGAACAAAACCAGACTTGAAGTGGAAATGCAGCTCCCTGGGCAGGTCAACCCAGGTAACTTCGTGTTGGGTAATTCCCATCAGCTGGAGCACTCTACACAGCCTGGTGTGCTTGTGGCTGCTAATCAAGTGATGAGAGCTCTGGGATGATAGGGTAGGATGGTAGGATGATAGACAAGCCACTAAAGGCTTGTCTGAGCTATGGCATTCTTGTGGAGCTGCCCCAAGAGCCTTGGAGCAGCCCAGAGGAGGAGCACTTGCAGTACCAGGGCATCTTGGGTCTCCAGCCTTCCTCTGAGTAATGCTTGCATCCATTTGGCCATCACAAGCATCCTGTGTACTTTGAGGTACCTGACACAAGCAAATCGTGCTGCAACCTGTGGGTGCCAGCTCTAAAAAGCCTGGAATGCCATTCTCCCAGCTTATTTTCATGCTGTTTGCTGTGGCTGTGCTTCCGGGACATGGGATCTCTTCTGGGTAAGTCATGGCACCTCCTCAGGCTCCTCTCCTTTCCCTAGTGCAGGTCCCACTCCCACTGCACGCACCCAGAGACCCAGACACGTCCCAAGGCAAATCCATGATACCTGGGTGGGAATGGGCATCACAGCAGCCCTTCCTGGGGAAGTTCCCCCTGCACTGCAATGATGGATCCCACACATCCCAGCTATGGAGGCTGGCTGGAGGATGGAGCTGACAGATCCTCCAGGGCTTTTATTCCCATGCATGTTTACAGATAACTTCTTCCTCCTCAGCTGGCATCTTCTGCCTCTGTTTTGGGAAGCAGTGAGGGGTCTCTATTTAGCACCTACTTTCAATGTAATGATTTATAATAGACCAAGGAAGTGAAAGTGCTGGAGGAAGAGAGGACCGGTTTGGGTGCTTGGACAGCCTAATGAAGTCCCATCGAAGTTCCTGTTTGTTATCAGCTATTAATTCTCTTTCTGATTCAGTCCCCAAATTACTTTCCTGAGAAGTGAATCTAAATATGAAAATCAATTAAGAAGGGAATGAGTAGCTACATCTGGGAGAGGAGGCAAATATAATGACAAATCACCGGGTTCGTTCTGAGCATGCAAATTAACATTTAGAGTGTATTTTGGGGAAAGGGAGCTTGGAAATGCTGCTTCACAGACAGCACTAAATCAATTTTCCAAGCGTGAGCACTAAGAGATGCTTCAGAGTTACCGAGAGCTCTGTCTCAGGATAACAATATAAAAGAGACACAGAAATCAATGGTGATAATTAATTAAACAGAATCCGTTCGGTCCTTTCTCCTTCCAGTCAATGCAAAGAGAAAATCGGAAGTGGCTGAATTTTCCATTTCCACAGAGATTGTGCTGGGACAA
The DNA here is from genome assembly GCA_030323915.1 of Brotogeris chrysoptera. Lineage (NCBI taxonomy): Eukaryota > Metazoa > Chordata > Aves > Psittaciformes > Psittacidae > Brotogeris > Brotogeris chrysoptera. The sequence continues at coordinate 335 of JARCZZ010008117.1, read as the reverse complement.
AATGAATGAACGCTCATAAATTTCCGCTGTGGTGTTGAAGTGGGGCTTTGTAATTAACTGGAGGGATTTGTCATTACTTTCCTACTGTCTTTGCGAGGGAAAGTCGTTGCCATCCGAAGCGCTCAAACAGCCCAACCCTTCAGAGGAGATGCAACCACAGGCGAGAACTTTAAGCTGGAAAACACCAGTTTTCTGCTCCTTTCTTAGGGGTATTATTTTAACACCGATTTCAGCTGGTGCCTGGCTTGAGGAGCCCTCGGCAGGAGCTCTTCCCTGTGAGGGTGCTGAGGCGCTGGCACAGGGTGCCCAGAGAAGCTGTGGCTGCCCCATCCCTG
>JARCZZ010008116.1:0-28359 GCA_030323915.1 Brotogeris chrysoptera | reverse complement strand
AACGGGTTCAAATTTAAACAGGGGAAGTTTAGATTGGATATGAGGAAGAAATTCTTTACTGTGAGGGTGGTGAGGCAGTGGAATGGGTTGTCCAGGGAAGTTGTGAATGCTCCATCACTGGCGGTGTTCAAGGCCAGGCTGGACAGTGCCTTGGGTGGCATGGTTTAATGTGCGGTGTCCCTGCGCATGGCAGGGGGATTGGAACCTGATGATCTTACGGTCTTTTCCAACCCTACCTATTCTATGATTCCTAGAAATAAAGGTCTCTCATTAACTAATAGATTTAATTTAAAATCTTTTATATCTGGGTAAGCTTCCTGGTCAGAGGGGCTTTTCCACATGAGCTTCAAGTCTCCGAGCAGTTTTGTGAACCACAGTGCTCAAAGTCTTCAGAAACCAATCTCCTTTCTATTATTGAGTAATCATTTTCATAAATGCTGTGGCCAACTTAAACCAGAATTTCCAGGAAGAGTAGCCTTTAATAACCTCAGCTGAAAATTTGCTGTGTGTTCTTGTTTCACTGAACTTAAAAGTGCAAACTGAAATAGCCTTCCCTGTAAGGCAAAATCTAAGAAATGTATTTATTTATTTATGATTAATATAACATAATTAACTTGGGAAATTTTAATCTAACCAAGAGTTTCTACAAGCAAAGGAAGCTACAGTTTCTGGAAGTATAAATAGGCATAGCTCTGTTTTCTTTTAGAACTTGTTATTTGTATCGGTAGGAAATAATTATATCAATTTACTTCATATCAATTATATCAATTTACAATCATGTCCAGTATACAGAAATCCAAAAAGTATTTAATTCTGTAAGTTAATAACTTGAAAAAAATTCTAGAGGTTTACAGGCCAAATGCGTCTCTTTTTTGAAACAAATGCACTTATAACTGGCCATATAACAAAAGTAATCATAATTTACATATTATACCATAGGTGTAATGAATTGATGGTGTGGCAAGTATTACCAAGTAAAATAAGCTGTATGATGAATATTTGTATGGTAGTATATTTGCATGATAAACTGGGATAAAGTTCAGTTATTTACCACTTGCAGTGGTATATAAACAACTTACTTTTGATATACAACTTTTTGAATATAAACAACTACTTTCTTTCCTTACAGCTAAATTTAGAAATCTATAAGATCTTCACTGATTCGTTGGAGATTGAATTTGACACTGTGTGTTAGGATCTGAAGTGTCATAAATGAATTTGTAAGTCACTGATGTGGATATAAAATCATAGAATTTACATGCACTGGAAGATATCTGATGTGCAGAATTTAAACAGAAAAAAGAATCATCAAGTGGATGCAAAATATTATTTGGGGAATCAAGATATACTCTCATATATATATATAATTATTCTTCACACTTGCCTCATCAAAACTGCTATTTACTTTGCATATCCTGACCTTGATCTTCCTAGAAATGAGACAAGTGAGTTAAAACAAACTCATTTGCTAGGAGACAAATACTGGGGAGATTCTGTGTGTGAAACAGATCACAGAGAGACCTTGTGCTAAATTTAGATGAGCTAAGGTTAAACCATATTGATCAAACATTATGGCTTGAGAGAGTGTTTCTGAAAAGGTTTCATATAATTAGTATTATATAAACTCAGTAGAAAAGACTGTTAGGAATGAAGGTGTCAGAAGTAATACTAACAGGCTTTTCAAATGCTATGCAGATCTTTGATTTGCCTTTGCATGACTTTGCCCGTCTCTGCAAAAGGGTTCTCTGATGCTGAGAAAAATATTATGGCATCCTTGTTAATTTTGAAACTGTTCTGGAAAAGTGCTTGCAAATTATTCTTGTCCATAATGTTCCTTCTCCGCAGAGTGTTACAAAGATAATCAATAATAGCATGACAGATGTGTAAGATCAGATGTGAATATTAGAGGAAAATTTTAAGAAAAAAGATGAAAGAATAATTGCTAAATTAGAATGCAAAAATTTATCTGTGGTATTTCTGTTAAGCTGTGCTATTTGAGGAATGTAAAACATGACTAACTACATCAGCAGGTGTGGTGTAGGCGTAGTGCAATTGCACACTGACATTTTTGGTGAAGACTATAAAGTACTATTTTGTACTGGCTACTGATCTAGATGTAGACCTGATTCAGAATTACTGAAGGATCAGTTCTCTATTGAAAAAGGCTTTTCCCCTGCAATTGGAATGCTTAGAAGAAGTGGACTGATTCTAAAGATAGTTTGGACAGACAAATGTATTGTAAACCAAAAGGAAATATTATACTAGTTTTAAGATTTCTAGTTTTGTCTTATGTTAGTATTCTTTAACAATAAACATTTCTAAATTTATTGCCAATTGTGGTTTATGTATGTTTACTATTTGATGTTAAGTTTAACAATTATATGCAAGTAATATTCTGAATACTGTTAATTTTATTAAACATATTTAATAATTTTCCAGAAGCAAAATGTCTTTGATCATTGCTATCTTTAAGTTCATAGAGCCACAGAATGGTTTGGGTTGGAAAGGACCTTAAAGATAGTCTAGTTCCAACCCCCCATGCCATGCACAGAGACATGTTCCACTAGATCAGGTTGCTCAAAGCCCCATCCAACCTTGCCTTGAACAGTTTCAGGGATGGGGACATCCACAGCTTCTGTGGGCAATCTGTTCCTCTCTCCCACCCCCCTTGTCTTAACGAATTTCTTCTTCATGCCACTACAGGCCATGGTAAAAAGCCCCTCCACCTTTCTTACATGCCCCCTTTACTGAAAGGTTGCTAGAAGGTCTCTCCAAAGCCTTTTCTTCTCCAGGCTGAACAGGTCAGTTATAGAAGAGGTGCTCCAGCCTCTGATCATCTTCATGGCTTTCCTCTGGACTTGCCTCAACAGGTCCACATCCTTCTTGTGCTGGGTTGCCAGAGCTGAACCGAGTAATCCAGGTGGGGTCTCATGATAGTGGAGTAGGGGGAAAAGAATCACTTTCCTCAACCTGCTGGTCACAATCCTGGTGCAGCCCAGCATACGGTTGGCTTAGTTGCCTGCAAATGTACATTGCCTGATCATGCTGAGCTTCTTGTCAACTAACGCCCCAAGTCCTTCCCCTCCCAATCAATGGGCTGCTCTCAACCTATTCTTTGTCCAGCCTGTGTTTGTGCTTGAGATTACCCCAGACCAGATGTAGGACCTTGCACTTAGCCTTGTTGAACTTCATGACGTTTGTAAGGACCCACCTTTCAAGCCTGTCAAGGTGCCCCAGGATGGCATCCTTTCCTGCAGTGCATCAACCACACCATAGAGATTGGTGCTGTCAGGAAAATTCCTGAATTTTTCCTCATATTCTGTGTTAACATGGATTCACATTACCCACACAAGACACATTTCTATGTTTCAGCCATTTTGTTAATCTTGCTACAATATTAGATTATTCCTGATTCCATATTTTGTCCAATCTAGTTTCTAATATTTCTTTCTAGAAGCTTTTTATGCTGGGGTGAGAATACAATTCTACATTAAAAATATCTTACTGATGGAGGGCTCTGCTTGATAATGCAGATTCTTATTTCTGAAGTACTTGCTGACTGGGTCAAACGTATTTTCACAGACATCCCTCTCATTCAAATGCCTTATGGTTGTTACATGAAAAGATAGAACACCTTATGTTGTCTTTTTTTTTGGCAAAGCAGCACCAGAAAAGATTTTCCTAGCTAAAACTGACTTCCTAACTAAAACTAACATCCTCAGATCATGTCCTAACCATTTTAGTATAACTAAAGTTAGTTACAACAGAAAGTATGGAAGAACTTTCAGAGTTTTTGCAAAGGCCTATAAAATGGTACCAAAACCACCTCTAACTGCAGCCAAAAAGTGCAGACTCCAATTTCCTTAGATATATACTGGTGAAAATGTTAAGTAATTCCATAAAGGAATTGAATATTTTTATTTCTCCTAAGCAAGTAAGAGTAATTCTTAGAAATTCTAATAGTGAATTCTTAGAAACACAAGAAACTTTCACACATATTTGAATATTTCCAAGTGATAAGGAAAAGGTTTACAGTTTTCAAAAGGCATAATATGTGTAAGTTCCAAAGAGTTTAATATATATATGGAAGGACCTGTCTGACTCACAATAATGACTGTGTACTGTTTCCTTCTATTTCTTCTGGGTTACTAAGTACAAAATAAAGTGATGGTTTTAAGGTTATAAAAAAGAAAAACCTTCAACCCCCCCCCCCCCCAAAAGCAGAAATAAAATCTTTTACTGCCAACTATTAATCTGTCTCTAGATTATACAGCTCTTGACTTTATGTTCTATATCATAGAATTCATCTTATAGATTTGAAATGAAAGATAACTTTAAGTAAATGATCACAGGATAGTTAGCAGTGGTAATTATGCAACACAACTTATTCTGGATCTAAATATAATCCCTATCAAGTGTTCTTTAAAATAAAGAACAATAACAAATATGAATTAAAAGAATAAGGAACTCTCCATATTAATATAATATTCTACATTCAGTTAAAGTACTAAGCAGACAAATAACTTGGTAAGCCATGCAGCACCTAAATAACATTTCAAAAAACCTTCCACATGGCTGTTTTTCCTACAATTTGCTGTTGAAGAAGTAAAAATTAACTCTTGGCAAGAATGTTATTTCTCTGCAATTGTTTCAGAAATGGTTGAGAACTGTATTTGACCCTGTAATAACAAAGAACATTTTGAACAAGAAAATTTCATCTTTTCTTTTACATAAAATGGAATCAAGTACATAAATGTGACAGCTGCAGGACCAGCTTTGTCAAATGGCAGCAGAATAATATTTCCAGTATGAATAATGATTCTCTTTATGGGACTGAGACCCTTTCTGACTTCTGTGCTCACACTGCAGCCACTGTTATGTGATGCAGACACAGTTTTACAACTTACATGAACACTGGTGGCAGCATGAGTACAGGACAAGACCACAAGAGCTGTCTAAATTCACAGAATCATAGAATACGAGGATGGAAGGGACCCCAAGGGTGATCTGGTCCGACCTTTCTAGGTAAAAGCACTGTTTAGACAAAATGGTCCAACACCCTTTCCATTTGAATCTGAAACTTATTCAACACTAGGGAATCCACTGCTTCCCTGTGGAGATGATTCCAGTGTGTGATTATCCTCATTGTGAAAAATTTCCTCTTGTGTCCAATCCAAATCTCCTCAGGAGTAACTTGCACTCATTATGCCTCATCTTTTCCACGTGACTCCTTGTAAAAAAGGAACCTCCATCTTCCTTGGTGATAACTGGATTGTTAATTGTATGTACACTGTGCTGCAATGGCTGGACTTCCTGTTAACTGATTTTAGAGCAAAGTCGGTCTTGTGCAAACTATTTAATGGGCACTACTAAAGTAACATACTTCTGCAGAAAAGGAGCAATGGGATGCTGTCATACTGTGGGCTGGTATAGATTTTTAAGCCCATTATGGTGCAAGAGCATACTTGAAAAATTCTGGGTCGGTTGTTTACTTTTTTTTTCTTTCTTTCCTGGAAGGACCACTTCCTGGAAGCTGTCCCGGGGGAGTTTCAAGTGGTGGTTGTGGCAACTGTGAGTTGAGCACAGGCATTGACTTTGAGTTATTTTGCATGTAGAAATATCCTTTACATTAATAACACTGGTGGCCACCGGAATGACAGCAGAGATGAGTATACAGGAGGTAATGTATAATTGCATTGCTTGTTAAACACGAAGAAAAAACATCTGAGGAAGAGGAACAGAAGAGAGAATACACTGAGGTGGAAAGGTGGAACAGGAAAGGGTCAGTATCACAGAAAGTGTTGTGTTTTGTCTGAGATGCCTTAGTATCTATATGAAAGTTTTACTTTGCAATCCATAAGTAGGTTCTGGTACAAAAGATAATTCAGATGTAGAATAGTTCTTCTCTTTGTATAAGAACTCTCATAAAATCTTAACTTAGACAAAAGGCGCATTTACAAAGTTTTCCAGAAACATTTCAGGTACCACTTACTATGTAGGAATCATATGACATGCAATGAGTATTGCATGTTGGTTTGTTCACAGACCAATAGGATCATCTGCAATAGTAGATAAACATGACACTGAAATGATCTGGTGTGTGATGTGCCAGAAGCAGTTTGATCTGGGACCAGAGGATGTTACTGGACCATGGTTACCAACATCTTGGTAATATGTTTATTAAAAAAAGGCAGGAAAAATGAAAAATGAAAGTGTAGTTGTGGGTTGGTATAGCTGTAGTGTCCTGTTAATACTGAAATAATGAAACATACAAACAGAACTGTTTTGGATAACATACCTGTCAGAGGGAGTCTGTTCTTGAGTTAAACAATACAAAGGACTGGATTGTGGGAAGGCATGGATCATGGTGAGACTATAAGTGGATTCAGCACAGCCAGATGGACAAAGATGAGTCTCCTGGAGTGAGTGATCTGGTATATTTTGGACAAAGGCAAATGCAATATAGGCCTGTATTAAATTATAAACAAGGGCCAAACCACATTGTGTGTGTGCTCAATCTACTATCGTATTTGTTAGCACATTCTCTTCATGTATTTTGCCTGTGCTGCCTAGCAGCATCCCAGGAAACACTCAGCCATGGTCTTCATTACTGCAGGCTAGGTATTATTTCCAGTGGTTGTGCTCCTGGCTCAGGTGTGGCCACTCTGTTCTGCAGAAGAAAGTTTAAGTGTGTGAATACGAGTCAAGTTGGGCCAAGTGTGCTCTGGACCAGGTAGTAGTTTCCCAAATCCTGCCCTAACTGAGCTGCTGGATTTTGATATTTTCACAGCCCTGGAACAGGTACCCACAACCAAGACATAATTTATTCTTAGAGTGTACATATATATATGTATATAAAGCTTATAAATAACAGCCTGCTGTTTGGTGTCTATTCTTTCCTTTAACCTCTGTCAGTCAATGTATGGAGAATTGACTACTGGGGAATTAATTTCCTTACTTGATATTTATTTATTGTGGCTCTAATAATACCTAATCTAATATCTCTCTCTCTACCCTGCACATCGTTCCTCTAAAAGAAGTTTGGGCTTGCGAAAGAAAATTGAAAGGCAAAGAGAAAAAAAAAAATTGTTGTACTTGGGAACGACCCTGGATGAAAATCCCAAATCCAAACACCTTTAAACTCTTCAGACTGATAACGTGCATCCTTGTCAGAGGATGTTTCCACAGAAGAGATTGCCTTATTTTTTGGAATGTCTCTTTAAAAAACACTTACCCTAAACAAATGTTATGACACACTTGGTTTTGTTGGCACACTACTTCAAAAAGCTTCTTGTCTAGTAATTAATGATTCTTTTTAATTAAAAAAATAAATTAAAGCATTCTCTTCTCCAGCAGTCATTTTTGCTGTCTGTGCTCTCATAGCTTATAGTAAGTGTTTACTGTTTTAAAACTGACAGTTCAAATCTAGCACAAACTGAAGTGGCACTAACAAGCAAATTGGTTCCATTTCTGAAACCTATTGTAGTAATTGCTCTGACTCCAGAGACATTCCCTAGGCAAAAGCAGTAATGATAATTTGGTAACTTTCTTTTAAGCAGACCTCATTTACAACAGCTAGCAGATATTTCTGCCTTCAGGGCTGAGGATAGGTCTATGGACTACAGTAATAGCTTCTCAGTATTAATTTTTCAAAAGAGGTTGCTTTAGTAGTGAGCAAACAGCCCTATGTTTTCCAAATATTATTTCTTAATCACTAACATTAATATCTAATTTTTTCAATCCTCATCCTTTATGAGGTCCCCCCTCAAAAAAAAACCACATGACAAAACCCTTGTTAAAATACTCAGACTATTAATTACATTTCATCTTATAAAACCATAGAATCACAGAGTCATAGAGTTGTTTAGGTTGGATGAGATCATTAAGATCATTAGGTCCAACTGTAAATGTAGTGCTGCCAAGTTTACCACTAAACCGTGTCCCTAAGTACTACATCTACATGTCTTCTAATACCTCCAGAAAGGGTGACTCCACCACTTCCCTGGGCAGCCTGTTCTAATTCTTGACAGTCCTTTCTGTGAAAACTTTTTTCCCAATATTCCATCTAAACCTCCCCTGGTGCAACTTGAGGCCATTTCGTCTTGTCCAGTCACTTGCTACATGGGAGAAGATATTGTCATTCACCTTGCTACAACCTCCTTTCAGGTTGCTGTAGAGTGATAAGGTCCCCCCTTGAGTCTTCTCTTCTCCAGACTAAACAACTCCACTTCCCTCAGCTGCTCCCCATACGGCTTGTGCTCTAGGACCTTCATGAGCTTTGTTTCCCTTGTTTGGACATGATCAAGCACCTCAATGTCTCTCTTGAAGTGAGAGTCCCAGAACTAAACACATTACACAAGGTGTGGCATCACCAGTGCTGAGTACAGGGGTATGATAACTGCCCTGGCCCTGCTGGTCACACTATTTCTGGTACAAGCCAGGATGCCGTTGGCCTTCTTGGCCACCTGGGCACACACTGGCTCACGTTCAGCAGGCCCATGATCAGCAGCCACAGTAGGGGACAGCTTTATTTCTCTCAGGAGGGCCACTTGGTCCCAGTTGTTGATGGTAACAACCTGTTATTTTATTATTCACTGCCTAGAATGAAGCATCAAGGAGTTGTATTTGGGGAGCACAATCATGTTGTAAAAAAGCAGTGTAGAGCTAAAGACAGTCTCTGCATTAAGCAGTTTATAAATCAATGTTAGTATCAATAAGCAGTTAACTGGTGCTTTTACTCTCCTTTTCTCTTTTGTTTTAAGACCTCAAACATCCTTACCAGATTGGACTTCTTCAGTATCCTAGTTTAGGTTAGAGTTAAAAAAATGAAATGATTATATTGACAAAGGAACTTAGCATAAAAGGTAAATATGTTCATAAGTGTTTGTAAAGAAAATGTGAATTTTAAATCTGGCATTTAATTTATAGGTAAATTATTTTCCAAAAAATAAAATTGCCTATTACAATTACACAACATATTATAGGCTCCTGTGCTTTTTGGAAGTCCAACCCTGTATCATTTTCCCTTTCCACAAGGGTCTTCACTGTCACAGCAGATAAAATGCTTGTGGTAGTCAGCTGCCCATTGTTGCTGCAGTGTTCAATGATTACTTAAGCCCAGACACAAGTAAATGTGTCAAATCTCTTTTTTGAGGGCTAAGACCTTGAAATTATTTTTCTTATACCCATGTGCTAATACAGCAAATGAGAAATATTTCTGTAAATTAATATGAAGAAGTAAAACCGAAGAAAAATGAGAACAGCAATATAAAACCTAGTATAAAATGTGATCTGTTTTTTTTAATTGAAACTATTACAGCATGAATTCTGACACTTATTTGTAAGAACCAATCCATGTGTTGACAGTTTGCAGTGCAAGACTTATTAATAAAAACAGTGCAAAGAGAAAACTAAAAAAACCACAACAAATAAAAGACAAGTCTAGGTGGCTTACAAATGCGTTGAATGTTTAAATTAATAGATCAGTTTAATTGTTAAATGTCATTAGCTCATTTCTTCTTTTCTCATAATGCATATAAATCAGAGACCATTTTCTATCTTGTGTTTATTTGTGGTCTATGCTTAAATAAATAAACCCCATGGGTTTTCAGTTCAGTAGTTATTCTGCAAGAGTATTTTGGCATCCCATTGTTTTCTGCTGGCACTTGTGATTATTTCTTGAAATTGGAGCATGTATAGCAGGGTTTCCTACCTCCTGCAGTTCTTTATGTAAAGTAAGTACTTGAAAAATAATCCTTTCAAGGAAAGTGCATAGAAATTGGTGTTCTATATCTTCATGTTTGAACCCCAGTATTTCTTAAATTGTTTAGCCTTTGTCACATTCTTGTTAGTTTAGTACATCAAAGGCATAGAAACTGGAATGGCAACTGAAGAAGTTATTACTGACAAGAAAACTAGAAACCCATTTTTTAACAAAGTTTGTCCCTCACTTTCATTTAAGACTTAGAGGTAATTGAAGGCAACCTTTGAGCTTTTTAATCACGTAATACCCAGCATTTTCAGAACAACTGAAAAAGACTTAGACACTTATTATTAAATGTTCTTATTCTAGAGAGGACCTTTATTAAAACTGTCTCCACCTTCTCTTCTTAATCTAAAGTAAAAGGGATGTAATGCAGATATTTTGAAAGAGATCTCAGAGAATTTTATACTACTATAATCTTACTAGAAGTATTGTTTTAATCCCTTTACTGCCTATCTGTCTTTATTTTCAATCACCTCTTATTCTCCCTTCTCATTCTTAAAGAAGATATCTAAATGGTAGCCTCTTATTCACACTGTCTCCAGTTACTTCCTGGTAACAGGTGCAATTTCTGTGGGAGGATATCAGAGAATAACAATTTTCCTCTTTTATTCTTGTACTGTAGAGAATTACCCAATTGATTATCCTGTTGAATGAAAATCCTGAAATGGACTGTTTCTGTTGCAGTCAAAACTATTCTTGGTAAAAACAGCAGTCTTCAAACTTAGCACAGTAGGATCAGCAGCACCTTATTTTCAGAAAAGGTTAGATATAACAATATAAATTGATGATATATTGAAGGACTGAAAAAAACCTCTGGCTGACTTGAAAACAAGATCAGGAAATAAAATGGCTCTACTTTGGAAATAAACTATAGGACTGGACATATGTTGTTGATGATGACTGTATGATGCGAAGACGTTTCGAGCTTATTTCTTCTAGGTCTCCATTTTTTTTTTCTTATTTTTGTAAATTTTTTTTTTGTACATACGTAGGTCTACCAAAGTAAAACCAGAGTATAGTCTTACTAATCTTTTACTATGCGTAATCAGCAAAGATTTATGAAGGGGTGATTTAACCTACTTGACCAGCCTAATATCCTTCTGTGATGAGATGACTGGTGTGGTGAATGAGGGGACAACAGTGGACGCTGTTTTTCTTGCCTTTAGTGGGCCTTTTGACACTGACTCCAGTAACAGAGACATTGACAAACTGATGAAGTATGGTCTGGAAATAAGGGTATTGTGGTGGACTGAAGATTGGTTAAACTGTCAGGTTCAGAAGGTTGTCATCAGTTGTACAAAGTCCAACTGGAGACCAGTACTTGAGAGGTCAATGCTTTGGCCAGTAATGTTTGACATCTACATTAATGATACCAGGTGTATGAACTTTCATTATAGTGAAGGCAAACTTTGTTCATGAATTTCATGGACCCTGAATCACTGTACTTGATAGCTAATAGCTTGTGTCCACTCTCTAGGCTTTAGTGTTTATCTATAATGGGGGCTTAAACAGAAAGACATAAATGGTTACCTATACAGATGTAAATCCTGAGCTGAATCCCACTTTTGGAGATATAAGTTATAAATTTATATTAACAAAAATTAAAATAAGATGAGGATTTAAATGTTATAATCTCTCCTCCCTGAGACAGAATTATGAAAAAGTAATTTACTTTATATTCAATGATATAATCAAGACAGAATTGTACATTGGCATTTGTAGGTAGGTCATGTTAATGTTCATGGCTGTGAATATTAGCAGTGTCTGTTTCAATTCTTGACATGCAGAATTGGGGTTCCTTCAGGACTGCCTTACACCAGTGATTTATCTGAAGTGTGTGAGATCTCATTTTGGTCAGGGCTCCCATGGTTTAAGCCAAACTGGCAACTAAGTACCACTCAGCTGCTCACTCACACCCCTCCAGGTGGGACGGGGAGAATAACTGGATCAAGGTAGAGCCTGCAAGCTAAGAACAGTTCAATAACAGGAATAAAGTAAAATATTATAATAATGGAAATAATAACAACAGCAATAATTATAATAGTAATAGGGAACAACAAAAAAAGGAGAAATAAAATTTCAAAAAACACAAGCGATGCACAGTACAACTGCTCAGCACCTTCTGACTGATGGCCAGATTATCCCCGAGCAGCAAAAGAGTGGCTCCCTGCCAATTCCGTCCAGTTTGTATACTGAGCACAATTCTAAGATATGGAATCCCTTCGGCCAGCTGAGGTCAGCTATCACCTGCGCTCCCTCACAGCTTCTTGTGCCTCTCTTCACTGGCAGAGCATGAGAGACTGAAAAGTCTTTGATTACAATAAGTACTACTTAGCTACAACTAAAACATCAGTGTGTTACCAATGTTATTCTCACACTAAAGCCAAAATGCAAAATTGTATCAGCTACTAGGAAGAAAATTAACTCTATCCCAGCTGAAATCAGAACAGTATCCACCCACTATTCCGTACCATTTATGTCATGCTCATATCCCACACTTTCCAATATGCCGTCACCTTCTCTCTCTCTCTCCCCCTCTTCTCACCTCCTGCCACTCCCCCTTTATTGTCAGTGAATTCTGGTCTCACCCAAAGTTCCCTAAGTTCTCCCCTCTCCCCCCCCAACTGCAGTCTGGAAAATTACTTGTTTATACCTTCTTTTTCACTATATGTTAATTGTGTCTTCTGCATACGAGATAGAGCATGAATACCTTTACCACATCTAGTTCTGGTCTGCCATCATGTTGTATTTATTTTTACCTTGTTTCTTGTTCTGCCTCAGCATGCACCCCTACGGTATTTGCTGTTACTTTAATTTTTGCCTGTGTCAGAATCATCCATGTTCCTTGAGCACTATTCTAGATTTTCTTTTATTCATTTCCACTGTATTTCATTTGGCATTTTTGTCCAGGAAGATCACCATATGTTCTCTCTGATATTTTTTCTCTATGTGTGTTGTATGAGGAGTTAGTTAACACAGGTTCCTGCAATGAAAATGTGCAAAACTGTCAGTTTAAAACCTTCTGTTGTTCATTTGGACATACATATGGGGCACTTGGGGGCTGGTTTGTTGATGTCTAAAAAAAGATGTGCCTTTTACAAATGAAAACTCTGCTACATGACAACACTTTGAAAGATTCAAATGAAGATTGAGTACCTATATTTTTATCATGAAATGTCTACAAGAAATTAGCAGTACTCATGCTGCCTTGCCAGGCTGACCTTATTCAGTTTACCCCAGGGTGAAATTACAATTTCTTGTCCTTCCCTAGGCTTCTGTGCTGATAAAAGTAATGTGTGTTAATGAATTTGCAGTGAAAAAAATCTTCCATAAAAATAGTAGTGAAGACTAATCACTGATGTTCTGCAGGGAGAGACTGGAATAATGACAGGGATGCTGCTCAACTTTTAAAACCTGCAGTCTCTGACAGTCAAAAGTGAGAGAATAGCCACAGCCTGGTCTGTTAAACATTCTGAAAGAATCAGCGTTACCATAGAGCAAAGTCTGCTTTTTCTCTCCCTCATTTTCCCCCAGACATACTGTTTTGCTGGTGAAATTATTCAGTCAGTGCTGGCAAAGGCTGAGTAGGATTTATTTCAAGAGGGTTATGCCTCAAACTGCTTTTCTCTCCTGTACCTTTGGAAGGTCAGAATACCTCTTGGCCACTGTTACTATCGGTCTTTTGTTTCTAACTCAGGTTTGCATCTCTGCCGTACAAAGTCATTGTAGAAGCTGAAACACTTCCAAGTTTTCTGACTAGGCAATTTTTTTTAAGCTAATTTGCCTTCACTTCCACTTGCAACATGGTACTGAAATTTCTTGACATTCAGCTCCTCTAAACTGAGAGGTCAAAGCATTAGTTTATATAATTAAAGGATAATGCCCATAAACAAAAGGACCCCTGAGGACCAGGGGAACTGTGGCAGGTGGAGGGACCCCAAGAAACTAATCATCAGTAGTAGAGTACCTTGACCTGGAATTTCAGTAAAATCCGTGGGTAGGTATCAGACCCTGGGCCTCGTGGGAAACCCACTGGGAAAAGTCAGCCCAAGAAACTGCCTCCTATGAATGCCTTGCAAACTAAAAGGTGTTGCGACCTACAGGGTACCAGCTTTTGTGGGATGCAGGGGGACAGAATTTTGGGAATGTGTAAAATTAATTATCAGATGTTTTAAAGGGAATTTTGAGACTGTATGGCACTCATCATGGGATGTTTAGTGAATGGAAAAAGGCAAGGAAAGGGGGCACTTGTCTATACTGGGGAGAAACAATAAAGGAGGAAGGTGGAAAGAGGCCAGTTAATTATAAACAGGGGCTGGCCAGTACACTTGTCTGAACCCTGTGCCTGATCACTGCAAGCTACCCTATATTCTTATAAAGTCCCAACTATCTCTTTTGTGGTTGTAAGTGCATGCTGCAGAAATTCAACCTGGACTTGGTGAAAGAGTAAGAGATCTGATTACTAGCAACTGGAGTGGAACCATAAGCCTCAGAGGCTTGAGGGCTGAGGCTGCAGCAAGTCAAGAAGACCTGGATCTTGGGTAGACAAAAGACCAGGTTTTGACAAGAGTCCTAGTATGTGTATATTCTACTATCTGATTGTGATCCTGATAAGCCAGAGAAGAGGTCCAGGGCTGGGCTACTTGTGTTTGTGCGGGTGATTTTTTTGTATGAGTGGATGCCATAAAGATATTTTTTTTCTGTCTGTGCCAGACTGTGTGTCCGACAATGTGTTTGAAGTGTGTGTATGCACATGAATGCATTTGTAAGTGTTGCACTTAGCCTTGACACTGCCTGAAGCTGGGGACATAGTACTGCCACAGCCCCACATCTACATGACGGGGTTAAGGAGTATTTTCTGGGTCCTGATGACCTCTGGATTGGGCACTCTTTAACGCACAAACACTAACAAATTAGTAAGGGTGAGCCAAGAATGATCTGCTTGTAATCCATGGCCCTGGGAGAGTAAAGACACACAATTCCAATTTCAGGGTTTTAGTCTTTTTTTTTTTTTTTTATGGTTTGTGAAGATTCTGGAGATACTTTTGTGGGGCACAATTCTAGTGATGAGGTCTAACAGGAGAAATCCCATGGTCTGCAACAAACATGGAAGAAAAAAGATAGACAATGTGATTTAAAAGAAAAACACAAACAAAAATACCAGTCACTTCACAAGAAGCTCATAATAGATATAAACCTATTAAATGAATAAAAGTTTATTGCTGCCTTTTATAAAATGTAAATAAAGTCTGGATCATTCCTTCTTAGCTTTTTCTTTTCTTTTTCTGTCTGTGTTGATCTTATAGGGTCTTAAGGTCATGTTACCAGTGTGTTTTTAAGCTCCACACAATTACCCTCAACCCTGTAAAGCACTGCACAGCAGGAGAGTATTTATGACCTGTCACAATGAAAGCCACTGTCTCATGCAGCTCAACAGGAGTCCAAGTATAATGCAGTAGTTATGAAGAATACAAAGGTACAAAGTAGGGATAACATATTTAAATATCACATTACTACGCCTTTGAACATAACATTTTTCAACCCATATTTTCCACTCAGAAGTTAAGCTGCATGTGTCCTCGGCAGGTTGCTGAAATACAAATTTTATTTATCTATTACCTATTATTTTCTTAGCAAAATTAGCAACCTACATCCCATTATTTGGGCGGATTATTAACCTTAACTACTGAGATTCAAGGGCACTTCACAAGGCATTTCTCAGTTAGTCCTCATGGTGTCTAACAATTTGTTTTACTTCTTTTTTTTTTTCTTTTAAGAACAATCTATCACATAGTTTTATATTAACTTCAGAGCAGGTCTTTGTGCAACAAAATTTGTTCTGGTTATATATATAATGAAAGGGATATACATTCACACCATCTGAAAATAAAGAAATCCATTAAAATGATGCAGCATATCAGAAAAATATATTTTGCTCCATAGCATAGCCCTTTCACAATATGGCAAATAAACGTTGGCATGATAAATGAAGAATTTTAGTGTCATTTGATGACTTTCTGAAAACACTTTTCCACCAACAATATCACTTTCATTCCTCCAATAAGAAATATGTAGGGGATTAAAAATAAAAATTATGAAACCAAAGTGGAATATAGTAAAGTGTGCTCTTTTTATTTATTTTCTTCCCTCATCTTGATATTATCTTGCTGATGTCTTTCTCTTTCTATTTACAGTCTTACAGGTTTCTTGGTTCTACGTTTTGGGTGCTCCATATGAAATGCCTTTCATGAAGCTCTCCCCCTATTTTTTTCCCCAGCAATCTAATGAACATGCAACCTTTGAAAATCTATCATTAAAAAACTTTAAAACCTAAATTATAACATACTTTTAAAGTGTCAGGACATGTGAATTTTTTTACACTCGTTTTGATATCAGAAAAACTTGTTATGAATACTCCTTTATCCATTTGTGTGGAATCCATCATGTCCATGATTAGTATCATGACTTCAGTATCAGAATGCATTGCATACTGATGATTTATCCAAGCTGTCAGTGGTTTACAGCCAATCAAGTAAATATTCTACAATGCTAAGCACTCTTTAATTTACAAGTAGATAGAATATGTGTTAATGATTTTGTCACAGCAGACTAACAACTTTGGATCAATGTCAGCTGTCACTTGATTAATTATGTACATAAGACAGCTGATCACAGAAATTTTCCACTTTTTCCCTTTGGTATTTGTATTTGTTCTTCACAATTAGTCATAGTCACTCAATGGCTGCATATGATGAAGTCAGCAAAACAAACCTTAACAGGGTGTTAATGCTGGGCAAAATAAATAGAATTTGTTTAGTGCGGTATATAGAAGAAGTATGGAAATAACCACTATTTTTTACATTAATTTTTGATCACTTTGTTAACTTGGGAGAGGTACAATTTCTGCCTTAAAATGCAATTACATTATTTTCACTAACACTTAATGATGCTGATCCTTTTATCACTACTTGGTTAATAATATTTTCTCATCTTTTGCTTTATAATGCCTGATTTAATATAGAAAAGTAGGATTCAGTGATGTTTTTCTTTTTTCAGCCTAGGCATTATGCTTTAAAACTGTGCTGCATACTCAGTGGCAAAACCCAGAATTTGTTCTATTATTGCAAAACTGATTAGCATATTGCAGGTCATTGTGGTCCATCATAAGTAGTGGTAGACCAGTGGTTCTGTGATTCTGTGTGGCACTGCATGTTTACTGCTCATCAGAGATGTCGTAAAGAGTAAGGAAAATGAAGATAGTTAAAACTTTGAGGCTTGTGTAGTGCAGCACTGCAGTAAGCTGCATCTTGTCCTGTAGAGAAGACTCAGGTATCTGTCCTTTCTCGATAGAGCTCTCCTCTTCTGGGATAGCATAGTTCCTTGTCTTGTGCTTTCAGTGTCTGCTCAGAGATACCTAGTGCTCCTAGTTTTAGGTTAAGTGCTGTTTTCCTAAACTCCTTACTACATTCAGAGGACAGAATGTCTCAGTATGAAGATATAGATGACTGCAGGCAATCTGACCTTAACAGATACAAAACCTGTCTATATAACCCATCTTATTATAAGAATGCTTTGCAAAAACAAGGAAGGATTGTTTATTATGACTTTACTTCCAATTTTTTTTCATTGAATTTAGATTTTTGTCCTTTGAATAACTTAATTTCTTTTCAAACTTCCCCTTTTATATGTTTAAAGTAAATAGTATTGAAGTCCTCCACACCCCTTATGTGCTCATATAAACCTCTTTATAAAACCACAGAAAACGTATGTATTTCTGTAACAGATTTGCTTTTGAAAATTACAGTGTTGCTACAAACACTATAATAAACGTTTTGAAAGCTTTTTCTAACTCTGCTATTCTTTCTTCCTGGCTGGATCATTTTTTGAACAGATAACACTGGTATAAAAACTAAAGCTCTCAAATAAAATTTTTGTAGCAGAGATTTGTACATGCTCTTTAAAAATTTATTTCCCACAATTGCTACTGAAGATTTAAATATTAATGTGATTTTAATATTGCATAGAAAAAGACAGAAGGTTGAGACCTTCTTATATCTTAATATAATTCCTGCAAAGAAAGAAACAGGCATTATCAAGACTTGATGTAGCTAGTGGCATGTCAATGAAAAATAACGAATCTGAACA
Organism: Brotogeris chrysoptera; assembly: GCA_030323915.1. Taxonomy (NCBI): domain Eukaryota; kingdom Metazoa; phylum Chordata; class Aves; order Psittaciformes; family Psittacidae; genus Brotogeris; species Brotogeris chrysoptera. The sequence goes on along the minus strand of JARCZZ010008116.1, from coordinate 10,448 downwards.
CACTGCTGTGAAGAATGTTGGGTTACTCTTTCATTATTCACTCCAATCTCATAACTTCAGCCGCATAGAATTCATGAAATGCATTGTTAAAAATATGTAGTTCAGAATACAGTACCATTACATATTTTATCCAATTGTCAACGGTGCTGCAAAAAGACAATGTTAAACTGAGTCCTCTTCTTAAAAAAAATAAAGACATAGCACTGTGCTTTCCAGGTGTTTCTACAGATTAAAGTTTTCTGCTAGCATTTTCTTTTTAAGTAAGAAGAAGCAAGTCTGTCTCTTTCTCTCTTTTTTTTATTGTGATGATACTGAAGAAAGTCTATACCTCCGTAGAGAGGCTGCTGAAGTCCCTAAAACGTGAAAGAGAACTCTGAATACTGGCCTGCTGATATGACCTCCGGTTAGCAGCTGTTTTCTTATAAGGAAAGTTTAGAATATTTTCTTAGATGTATAGACAGTAAGGAAATTCTGAGTTGCAATATGTGATAAGGGAGGGATTACAAGACAAAATTAGCAGTTCAGAAATTCCTTATTTCCTCAACTCTTATTAAATCAAAACTATTCTACACCAGTTTCTTAACATGCACATTCTTTGTTTATCTTGTTTTGCCTATGGCAGCTGGGATATTTAATAAAGTTCTTGGCCTTCTTTAGCTAACACTCCTTTTTTTTTTAATCTGGATTTTTTCCTCTACCCTGTTCTATACCACCAACACTCACTTGCAGTGTGGCCACCAGCACATTTTAAAAGCCTTTTAAAGTCTACATTGTATCTGGTACAAATGAGCAGAGAATTCTCACTGTTCATGCAAACAAAATTGCCAGATTCCTATATACCTCTAATCAAGATTTTTGTACATTGTGTGCAAAAGAGACTTTTAAGGTGGGACTTAAAAGGTAGTATCGAGGTGACTTTATGTAAGCTTAAAGAAAACTTTCCTCAAGTGTGAAAGATAGTGTGGGAAAAAAGATTTTACCTGAAAATCTGGCAAGTCAGTCCTGAAGGAGACTATGTAGATTATCCAAACTTGACTCCTCCGCCCAGCCAAGCTTACATTATTATGAGTATGAATTTTTATAACTTTGTATAACCTTATAATGTGAACACATATAATCTTTCAATTTGTGACTGGAAAAGAGCCCCTAACTTTCTTAAGCACTCATATAACCTAAACTGCAAGTGGTTATTAACTGTGGGCAGAGGAAAATACAGACATTTAGTTCAGTTAGATAGCTGGTCACATATAAAGTGTATGTATGTGATGTATACAGGACAGATAAAAATTGACAGCATGTATGATCAGGGGTGTTTTGCCTGACCATCTGAGGATGCCTCCACAGGGAAGCCTGCAGAAAGGACTCCTGTTAACACCCCTTAAATGGTGACTGACGTTCTGTCCGAGAGCTTTCTTGTTGAGCCGTACCCTGTTCCAAGGATCCAAACACGTTGCTGCAGTTTGTGTGCTAAAACTACAACACGGTGGAACACAGAGTGAGAGTTTTTTTCTTTTACTGGCTAGATGCTATCTTTTTATAATTTGGAAAATAAAGCCTAGCATCTAGAAGCTATGATTTCTGTCATTATTCGTGTTAACTGAGTTTTTGGTTTCTAACTGCTAGTTGTGATGTAACTTTCAATGAATTTGTATGTAGTCCACATTTAAGATGACAAGAAAGTTGATTATAGCTTGTTTTGGGAAGTTAGAATACAGCTGACCGAGTTTTCATAAAACTTAAGGTGACTTTGTTAACACCTTGCATATGTGGCTGATACACTTTTTGTTGGGCAATGATCCTCTAGGTGGTATATTGTTCTGTCTGCATTATTCTATTAATAAACCATTTGATGCTATATCTGGGCTCAGGAGCTCTTGATTAGTGCTCAGTAAATAAAATACATTTTTGGGGGATTGGGAGAGAACTTTAATTCAACATTATTGTAAGGCTTTTTGCTTGTACAACTCTTTTGCTAGGTCAAAAGTGTGCAAGGGAGATTATAGGAAGCTGACATTTCTAGTGTTTATAGAGGGCTGGAAACTAGTTTTAAACAAATATCACTCCAGTTTCAGTGCATGAATCTATTGCCTATGCAGACGTATGAGGTGCATGGGGCAAGGATTTCATTTCATTACATCGAAACCAATGAATTTTTACCTTGTCATTGCAATTTTTCATGTTTTCAAGTTTCTGTTTTCCAAGTATCCAAGCAAGCTCATCTCTTCTAACTACTGCTACAGGCTGCAAAAGACAGCAACAAATCTCAGCTGAGATTCACACCTCATGAAAACATAAAAGGTGAGAGTTAATAGCTACAGCCATTCAAATGGGTCTTTTACCCATGGGCTTTGCATGTTTTGGAACAAGAGAGGCAATGACATGATATTACTTTTACTTCCTTTGTGCTCTTTTTTGTAGTATCTGGGGAATTTTGCAGCAAAAAATATTCTGGAGGAGTGTATAACTTCAATAGCACTTCCAAACACCTCCAGTACCTGCTAAGATTTTTCTAGCTAGTGAGCTATAAACAGATTCCTACATTTTCTGATCAGGGTTTAGGCAGGAGGATAAATTTTGTATTGTAACATCACAAAAAGAGCACCCAAGTTTGGATCTGCTAGAAGTGTGAAAATAATCGCACTTGTCTATAAGCACATGTTAATGATTTAAACAAATTATTTCTGTTTCTGTTAATGCCTATTCTATATTTGGCTTCTGCAGAACCTCCTGAAATTCTGTTTGGCCACCCACAAGACATATAAAAATAAATGTTTAGGTTTCTTCTATACAAATGTTCAAATGTGTTTCCTTAACTTTTTCTGATTGTTTTATGTGTTTCTGAAGTGTATGATGCTATATACTCAGGAAATTATTTTATAGTCACAGGAACACAAACTATGAACAGGTCATCCAGAGAATAGTCACAGTTAATGAATAATAGTACTGAATTAGTAGAACTACTAAATAACACATCCCCTTCCCAATAATAGAATTACAACCTATTTACAAGAAAAAGGCTTTGTTAGTTTTAATCAGGGAAGGGTTTGATTGGTGAAAGTTTTATTCATCTTGTATATGCAAACATTTTGCAGAGCTTCCACCCACTGGTAGTACAAACATCTGGTAACAATAACGAAAGCACTGTTGCTCACAGTGCAGTTTTCCTTCTATTTTTATTAATATTTTATTACAGAAAACTACCCTGTAAGGAAAAAAAAAGAGCAGATAACAATTATTTTTACAATATATTTTTATTAATAATACAATTACAGCAGTGATTAAAAGTAATGCCATGCTCAGGGGAGTTGGGTATATGGGTATTAGCAGAGAGAAAGCAGTTACCCTTTTACCCTTACACTGTTCAACTCAATAAAATGAAATTACAGCTGTAGGAGGATAACAGGTTTATTGTAGAGTCATCATTTCCTGCAGTATTAATCCTTTAAATTTGGCCTTTCAGGAGTTCCTTATGCCAAAATTGATAGATCTTGCTCATAGGAAAAAGTTGTCTGGAATACCTGAGAACCATTGAGGTAACTAAACAAACATCCCGAGACAGTGCATGTATGTATTTAAAATAGGTGTGGTTTTTTGTGCACATATATATACATATATATGTATGCACATAAATGCAAGACTTGTCCCTGTCCTGTTTCTTTTAATTGCCACTTAAGAATATAAATACAGATGTAGCTATGATGGATATTAGCATGGTGTTTGAAAAACATAAAAGGAAATGACAAAAGTATGCCACCTCAATATAAAGACAGGGCACCAAATCTTCACAGGAGCTAAAAAAAAACCCCAGAACCAACCTATAGTTATTTCCTTTTATATTTTGTTTTATTTTTTTTTTTCCTCTATTCATGGTCTAGATAGCAAATGGGTTGGGTGAAAAGCATCAGGAACTAAGGAAGACTGATGTCATACCTTCAGGGGGATGGAAATAATGTTGAAAAACAATGCTCTCAGATCAATCAACCCCACCAAAGAAGCTGCTTCCAGGCCTTTAATGAGTGCTGAGCCTGATTTCAACTTCATAATTCACTTGTGAAGAATTACAGAATATCCATTACACAGGTGCCTTCCAGCAATTGTAATTTGCTCATCTTCACAATCCAGTGGTCTGCATTGGTCACTGCATTAAAGTTGGGTTTAAAAGCAAAAATCAAGGGTGCAATGCCCATCCCAAGACATCTCAGGTCTCTGCAGGAATAATGACTGTCATATACAGATGACAGTCATCTGGATTCCAGCTCTGTAATCAAGCGTATCACTGTCCAGTTAATTGTGAGCTACCCACTGTTATTTTTAGTAATTAAATATTTTAATTACCTCCTTCCTTTGTGAGATCTCACAGTCTGCATGGGATACTAACTTTTAGAAATTTCAGTGACTCTTTCCCCTGACTCATTATCTATTGAGAACCTTAATAATTATTTTTTTAATCTAGTTTCTTGTTATTCCCTATCTTTAAATTCTGAGGTTGAAATGACAATGTCAATCTGGAGCATAATGCATAAATTTATAATAGAAGATTGGGAGGAGGTTGTAAACAAAACATAAACTTCAAACCTTTAAAGAGTTTACAAGTTCAGTGATCTAAATGCTTATTATTGCCTCCCTGCTATCTTCCCCTTCAAGTTAAGGACAAACTCCACGCTGCTTCTGTGAAATGACAGCCCTGAACACCCTTAGCACACTGAGGTGTTGGTGGATGCCTTGAAGTAGAGGTAGCAAATAACCATTGATGTGTCTGAATGTTTTGAAATAGTTTTGATTTTGTTCCCTAACATCAAATGCCAGAAGAATATGACCAGTTAACTGAAGTGGCAGCATGCTGATTAGAAAGAAGCAGAGAGAAGAGAGACAGAACACAGTGAATGCTCACCTGCCTATTGCTAATTGGGGTATTCAGCAGATAATCCTACAACTGATGCAGTTTAAACTTTCTTATTGTAATATAGACAATATTATTTTATTGTAATAGAAGACATGATATTGATTAACACTCATTTGTTGTCAAAACTATTATCCTCTCACTTTTTCACAGCTGAGTAACTTTTATAAACTCACAATATACTGATTCATTACATAATTAATAAGTACAGTGTAGCTCACAACCCTCTTTGAACACATTTTGAAAGACACAGTGGCTTTCTGACTTTAACTCTTAGAATGTAATACTAATCTGTTTTAATTCTTCATATTTTCTTATCAGTACATACAGGTTATACTACAAATGAAGGATCCCATGTTAATTCCTGAAGACCAGTTATTTCAAATTCTTCCTTGCTTGGATCAGGGTACTTCTCATGAATATGTGCTTGTGAAACTCAGACCTCTGATAGTTTCATTCTTGTGTTGAAATTAAATATCTTGCAAATTTCAAGAATTAAAATTAGCTGGGATAAGACTGCTTCTGTTAAACATCTTTGCAGACTAGATTATAAAATGTAGATTAAATCTCTTTCAACAAACTTTAAAGCTCTTTATGCTGTGACTCATACTAAGACTCTTAGTTTCAGATTTCTTTTTTTTCTGCTTCTATAATAAAATATATAATTAAAACAGATTTTGATTAAAATTAAAGATGGATTTTAAACGAAGATGGTTTAAGATTACAGAATGACTGAGGGTGATGAATATCAATTATTACTAGAGATAATGGGTCTGTATCTTGGGGCTATATGGTACTTCAGTATTTAGTACCTCCTCAGACAACACTAAGTATTTCTGATGGTGATGCTATTCTGGGAAAAACATTGATTGTGAAAAAGCATCCTTGATGAATTCTTAGAAAATATTCTTATGCAGTTCAAGCTTTTTCTTGTTTCTTTTCTCACCTGAAAATCTACACATACGTTAATTTCAGGTGAATTCGGCATATTTAATAAAATATAAGAGGAGAATATGAGTGTGTTTTAGTCACACATGTAGTTTCTCATATATGTATCATGGGAAAAATATTGTGACTTAAAGAATTGTTTCTTCATTACACCAGAAAACAATTGTGCTGATTAATCATACATCACAACATTTTAAAGTACTACCACCTAAAAGTAATAATTGCAGAGGTCTAGCTACTCTCTTGTATACCTGTTCCTAAGATCTTAATTTTCTTGCAGAGAATAGTATTACACTGTCTGAACTTCTATGAGTTAACCTATGGATCAATGACAGAACAGATCACTAAAATACTGCTATCAAAGCTATCAAAATAAAAACCACATTTGTATGAAATTGTCTGATATTTGACAAATCTCTTATTTTCCTACCTTGACAAAAATTCAGACTGAGTTTCTTCTGTAGTTAGTAAGTAAAACCTTTTTTCATTTACAGGGTCTTGATTCAAGGAGTAGTAACGGACTAAGGAAAGGGTTAAGAGTTTTCTTCAAACTATATATTAACTGTCTTAACTTAGTATAGGGAATAGGTATGCTCTTGTTCTTGCTAGTCTTGTAGTTAAGCTATAACCCAGAATAGAATAGGTAACCAAAACATGTTGTTTAAAATCAGAGACCCTTTTCCCTCAGGAAGATGAATGTCTGACAGGAACTTGTTTCAATTAGTTTCTAAAAGACTCGAGATTGCCAGCTGGGAAAACTGTGCCATAGGGGGAAAAGTGAACAGCAAGGAAGACTTCTTACTTCATTCAGAAGACCCTGGCCCAAGACCACCAGATGGAGTAACCAGGAGCAGAGGGGAGGGGAATAAATAAGTTCTTGGAATTAATTGTAATACTCTCCTCCTATGCTTGTGAAATCTGATGAGTATGTATGTTTGTGTGTAATAAACATGCAGCTTGTTGAGCTCACAGTGTGCGTGTTAGGAGAGATCCCCCTCTCATCTGGCGCCACAATGAACATACCTGCTTTATAACTAACTCTTACTGAGTTATGAAGTTCTATTCCAGAAATCAGTCTTAGCCATAATGACAAAGGTGGCTGATCGTGTATTCTGGGCTATGTTTGCAAGAATGCAGCCAGCAGATTGAGATATTCGTTATTAAAAGTTTATTTCTCCAGAATATTAAAATCTTGCACTGAAAACAAAGAATTTTTCTGGATTTAATAAACTGCAGTGTGATGGCTTTACAGAACATATGCTGTAAGGATAAAAATAGGCCATCATACTTATGATAAAGACAATCCCTAAGTTGATATTGACTAGGAAGATTTTGGATCTTTTTGGGAATACTCAGCTACTGAAGCAAACTTTCAGAAGCAGCAGCTCAAGACTTCAGTTTATTTCTTAATGTCTTTCCTTCCAGATGAGAATGAGAAACCTCTTTTTTGCTTTGAAGTTCTAAATGTACATGCAGCTAAGCAGTTGTAGCTCTTTTCATGGTTGAAGTTTTAAAGGGCCCATCAGATACAAGGAACTGGATGTCATTTTACACATTGTTGCCACCTTTTTCACATATCTGTAAAACTGACAGCAGCTGTCTGTGTGGTGGTTACTATCACAGGAAAATTTACAAAAAGTCATTTGTTCTAAGGCTTAAAGGGGTAAATAGGTCAGTCTCTTTTTTCAAGCTCTGCTTTGTTCCCCCTGCTCCTTCATGTTGATATGTGCCTAAGGACCAAGTGTGTTCTTTTGCTTCGAATTCATGCACTGCAATTTGTCCTTGTGAGCTATAGCGAAGGCCCAGCATCTCCAGTCCTATTTAGTTCTTTTCAGACAGTGTTGCTATTTTGACATTGTTGCTATCTTATTAGCTCAGCCAAACTTTTCCTTCTGACAAGTAGCAAAATAGGCCATTTGAACCTGCTAGCAATTTCAGAAGTAGTCTTAACAGTATTCCCTTAAACAAGGGATGCTTCTTCACAGCTTCTCTTTTTCTTCCACCAAAACTATTTTCAAAACACAACCAGCTCAGATGATTGCTCCACATTCACAGCAGTTTTCACTTAATTTGCTCACAGTCATGGAAATTATTGTAGCCCTAGGAGGACTTATTCAGCACCATTTATTAGAATGCTTTGCTGTAGAATAAACTGCAGTCTTTCCAGTTTCATAACATGAGGACTGTAAGCATTCTTGGAGCTGGAAATGCTGCTAGGAATGCTAATAGGAGAGTCTTGTTTCTAATGCTCATCTTGTCTGAGATTTTTGAAAGCTATCCCTAATGTCTGTAAGGCACAGATGCTTGTAGTTTCTATTTTATGTATGCTTGATGCTTTCCTGATGTGAAGCGTATTTGGGCAGCTAAACAATTCTCAGACCTGTCCAAGATCTTGTTGCAATTAAAAGGACATCTAGGTGATGGATGTGGCTCATGAAGATCTCCCTGTAGATCAGTACATTTCTGCTTGTGGACTATCTTCAGACATGTTAGCATTTTTTAATTTTCAGTTCAATGACAGAAAAGTGTTTATTTAGCAAGCTGGAAAAAAGTAAGCATCTCTATATAGAGGGATTTTTTTTGAGATTGGATGCATTTTTTTTTATATTAGCCTGTGAATCAGCAAGGGAAATTTCAGTTTGCTGCTTTGCAGAGGAAACTCTAATTCTTGGAAGAGGTGAAGCTTGAGAGATTAATCTTAGGACAAACAAACGAGAAGACTGAAGGTCAGGAGCTTGGGAGATCAAGCAAAATCATTTGCCTAAATCTCTCTCGTCAGTGAGATATTGAAAAGGAAGTTAAACATCCTTCTAATTATTATTCTTGATGGGTAAATTTTTTGTACTGAAACATCACAAGCATTCCTTAGTTTAAAGAATTTGTTATTGAGGAAGTGATGATCTTCATGTAGGTAGTATTTTCCTAGTTATTTACTTAATTAGTTATTTTACTGAAAACCTGCATGATCACTTAATCCATTTAGTAGTTCTACCAGTTCCCTATTGGAATCCTGATGCTTTGAAATTGCCTCTCACAGAGCTTAAATATTTATAATAAATGAGGGGCACTTTCAACAGTACCTACTTACAGCCAGACTGATTTGTGTCCCTAATACCCTTAAACACTTTGGAGAAAAGAGAATGTCTTTTGCGGAGGCTTGGACAGGGCCTGCAAAAACATGCAGTTCCCAGGCTTTTTTATGGTTAATGGAGAGATAGAGAAGGTTTTTTTGCAGATACATTTGAAGTTGGAGCCTAATTTTAGAAGCTTTCAATTGTTCTCTGCATGTATCTTTCTCTCCCCACTGAATAAAGAACTCTGAGGACACCTGTCTTCCCAGCTAAAACTGGCTGTGGGGATACCCTCATGAAGCTTGCAAATCACATAGATATTTTTAAAGGTTTAGGGAATGCCTTTTCTCTTCTATCTGTAATCTGTCTATCAGATAATCATAACGCATTTATTTTTGGACTGCTGTGAATCAATGTGTGCAGTTTTAAGCTGTACTGTTACTATTTGTATGACATTGAAAGAACATAAAGCTGATTTCAGTTGTCCTTTAAAATTCCTATATTTGCATAAGACTAAGACTTCTAGTAAAAACTGTCTAAACAATTTAACTTTAATCAATATTTTCATTCCTAAACTGCAGGGTAGGGCAACAAACTTTGCAATTGATTTTTTTAGGCCATCTCAATATTATGTGAGGCTGCACAGGGTGCAAGACACATAATTGATCTGTTGTTGAGGCTTTTTGTTGGTTGGTTTGTTGAAGTATTTTTTCGAAAATACTGTTCTATGATTTAAAGCTTCAGAAAAATCTTGTACATAGAGATATGTTTCTTGCTGCTATTATTTTAACCAGAAGAATTCAGATGACAGTAAAATTCAACAGAAGCAGACTTCCAAAATCACAGAAAAAGATAGGATAGGGAATAATGCTAAATACCTGCTTCAAAAAGCCAACTTTGGATTAATTTATAGTACAATTGAAAAAATATTTCTTTTTGTGATTTGATTTATATGTGGATTTTAATAAATAAAGTTTATTGTTTCTGAAGTGTAGCAAATGTGAATCTGCCAATATAGTTCAATGTAGAGATGAATTCTTGCAAAGTTTTTATATATCTTCCATTTCTTTTCTGTTGTTATCATCCCACCAAATTTAAAAAATGCTTTCAGAAAAAAATGGGAATAATTTATACATTGTTGATGTTGATACATCGATGAAACACCAACATTTGGAAAATGCTTGGATGTGAGGATGAAATAAAAGCAAAGGCTTAATGGCCAATAGCATAATTGCTTTAGCTGCTGTCAGAAAAGGAGACAATGGTGAGAGCTTAAGTGAGAATATCATCTGGGTTGTAAACTGAGGTAATCTGTCTGAAGTCTTATAAGTTGATGAAAATACTTATTCGGAAGAAATGTTGCCTCCTGGAGTTCTCATGTTTTCACATGCAGCCACCAGTTGCTACCCATCATCTGTCACTTGTTGCTGAGCAGTCCAAAAATACCCTTTTCTTAGAATCATAGAATCATAGAATAGTTAGGGTTGGAAAAGACCTTAAGATCATCCAGTTCCAACCCCCCTGCCATG
>JARCZZ010008115.1:30383-43634 GCA_030323915.1 Brotogeris chrysoptera | reverse complement strand
TTGTCTCATTTTAATCGTGTTTCTATTGCTTTACTTTAGCAGCTTTCCCCTTTCCCTGATACAATGCCGGTCCTCACTTTAGTGAGAGCAGGGAGGGCTCAGGAGAGCTGAACTGCAAAGAGGCATTGTTCTAGCAGTCAGGAAAACAAAAACACAGCTTGCAGGCAAAAGGAAAAGGAAGTTGAAGACCCTACTTGTGTTTAGAAGGGTTATGAGACAATGGACATTTTGGTCGCCTTAGTTAGAAGTCTCTTGTAACCTGCATGCATGTACCTTTGTTTTAATGTGTAAAAACGTTGAATCTCACAACCACACACAGTTCTATTCAAACATCAAACTGGTAAACAGAGTTATGAAGAGCAATCGTAGGGATGAAATAACTTTCTCTCCCAGAGGTCACAAACCAAGATATCCCTAGAAGCCTTTTTCCCAGATCTGTACAAGTCCCTGTCTTTGTAGCCAGCAGTAATCCTACAGGTGTGACCAGCTCAAGCAGTGACCCTTTACATGTTGCATAGGCGGTTGCCATTAAAGTTGACGTTCACCAACGGTTACCGTACATGGCTCTGGGTACCACAATTATTGGCAAATCACTTTAATGGTGACCACAATGTTACAAGTTACTCCAACTACACACACATCAGAAAGGATTATTACAGAGACAATACTTTATGCTCCTATACCTGCAGCATTCAGTTTGGTTTATTCTGTTGTTGTTTCCTACAGGGCGGGGGTCTCCCATGACGCATAATGTGTTTTTCCAAACTATCTAGGATGGCAATAGCAATCCTTTGGACGTGTGGATCAGTCTGGACGTTTTCCTTGATGTTGTATAAGTGCTGTAAACCACCTTCTTCAATTAACATGCTGCAGTATCTGGCAGCTGTAATAAGATTTAAAAAAGGGGAATTAAAAACCATTGCCTAGGGTAAATGTAGCAGATACTGGAAACTGATTCAAATTCACTCTCATTTCCTCGACAAGGCAGCATTTAGGACACTCCCTGAAGTGTCTGCAGAAATGCATTTGTACTTTATATACCAAGCGACAAGAGAACAACAGAGGTGTTTGGACAGGACTCCAGTCGTAATCAGGTGTGCTTCCATGTCTGTCTTAGCTGATTGAAAAATGCCCTGTAATATGCATAGTATTTCCTCTCTCCATCCACCTCCTCTACAGGTAGTTTAAGTGCATATATATGTATTTTAAAATACTAGAGTATCTGTGAGTATCCAGGTAAAAATGTCACCTTTACCCAAAACATTGGTACAAACGGTACCAGAAAATGGCTTCAGATACATCACATCACTTGAACAGGCTTGTGTGAGCAAACATGACCTGGTTCCTCCAAATCCAGTTTGCCAAACACCATTGATGGTGCCCTTCAACTAGTCCAAAGTTGCTATGAATGCCTTTTCAGGCATAAAATAATACTTTTCTTTCCACTTTCATTACTGATTGTATGAAGTTGAAAGCATACCTACATCAGCTTGTGTTATGTGCAGGGACCAGGTATTAGAGCAATACGTTTAATGTAACTTGCAAGCTTCAGAAGTTGTTACATAAAGGTCAGGAGGACAGTAACGCAATCCACAGTGTTACCTCAGATGTGCCCTATTTCACCATTCATCTGGGCGAAGCAACGCCAAAGTTGTCTAAATGTTGACATTAAGTGTTTGACTGGGGACCACATCTACTGCAGTGCTACTAATATCTTTGTTAAGATAGCTCATCATACAGAGAAACGGCAAAAGGAGAAAAAATGAACAAGGAAAATCAATCCCATCAATTCCAGACTACTTTTCACCTTCAGCTAAACAGAGGAAGTCAAAACAAAATGCATTTCCTCTCCAGGACAAAAAGCTTTCTTGGTGCCGAGCATCAAATAAATGTATTTCAAAATTAAATATATTTCCCCTCAATAGTTTATTACATTTGGTTTCTCTGCAACTTTGTGCAGAAGCTGCTGGCACCAACTACCATCAGAACTAAACTTCAGGAATCCCACCCTGATCTCAAATCAGGAGTACACCAACTACTTCCAGCCTCTCCATTCTACACAGCAGTTACTATCAACACAAACCTCTGTGGCATCTTGAAAGCTCAGAGGTTATGACAACACAAAATAGGTGCTAAAAATAAATAGAACGTATATGAGGCCTAAAGAGAAATTACGGGATCTTAATCAAAAACTGTTAACCAGGGTCAGACCAGTACAACTTTGTCAGAACAGTCCTCACAGTGCTTTGCACTTAGGTGCAATTGTATAACATGCAATATTTTCATTTGATCCCAAATAGATGTCTTTTCATTGTAAAAATAATGGTTTATGGGACAGGGATAAACAAGCATAAATATACTGCTGTCAGGAAGATTAAAACAGCAGGCACAGAAAAGACTTGTAATACTTCAGAGGAAAGCTGCTTTCTATCTGGCTCATGACAATACACACATTCATATCATACCAACTTAATGTCCAAAACAAAAAGGACATGAAAAGCCAGGAAGGTTTATTCATTCCTACATTTACGTATCGTTCGGGGGGGTTATTTCCTTTCCCAACATTTGGGCATTTCATCACATACCCCCAAATCATTTTACAAACAAGACATTGGTGCTCTCATTGTGCAGATAGGAAAGACAAATCAAGAAACTGAGTTTCATGCAATAGCAAGTGATTGCAAAAAGGTGATTAGCGATGAGGATTACCTAAAACTTGTATTCTGACAGTGAAGAGATCACTAACTGCTACAATCACTGCTCTTAAAAGAGATTTGTTGCCCATTATTAATATTTACATTTCTGAGTAAAAACGCTTTGCAAGCCAAAAACTGAGTCAATCTTAACACATGTCCACAGGCTGGAGTGAACACTATGCATTTAACAGTAAAATTCCAGTAAATAAAAAGGATATAAAGAAATTCTATTACGTTCCTCCCCTGCCCCATTCAGACAAAGCCTAAACGTAGTTTTCCCAGAAGATTAGGAGCAAATACCCTAGGAATTCTCGGTTTTCCCCATTTAATGCTAGTGAATAATATACTAAGAAATACAAATTTTAAAGGTAATATTATCTTAATACATACGATTTTTGCTGCAGACGTGCTGCATGGCCCACACTGCCCATAACTGGACACCAGGTGTCATGAAACAGCCAAGTAGTGGAAAAAACGGATTAAAAGACCTATAATAAAAGGAGAACAGCAGTTCACTTTACTACTAGGTATTATTACTTCAGAGGTCACACACTGTCTATGCATTCAGCTACAGGTTTAACTAGGAGAGACAGTTGATAAACTAGTTTTAGATGCAGCAGAAAAGCCCTTTAATCTTTAAGGCAACTACTAGTTAAAATCATATACAGTGAGTATATGCTATGCTTTACCATAGCATTTGGATGCCTCCTGCTCCTTACAACCAGAAGTAAAGCCAGTGGAAATTATAAAGATTAAATGGTCAGCAACTATCTGAATGTACTTTCTGGCCTCAAGCTTCTTTATCTAGGACAGAGAGTGCTAACCTAGAGCTCAACAACACAGCTTTACTGGTTCGTCTTTATGTCTGAATCTTTTAGGCGTGCAGCTGAGTATCTTTACTAGGAAAGCAGCAGAATAACATTACATTTGTCTGTTACAAGAGTCCTTAAACTTTCTTTGGTCACAAAGGGAATATTAACGCACTGCGTATTTTAAGCCAATAGATGTTTTTGCACTGGACGAACCCCATGTCTGGCCAGCACTTCACTCTGCTTTGGAAAAAAGTTTTAAATCTACTCCATTTTATTTTCCAAACTCTACATTAGTTACCTGTAAGCCACCATCTCACACTCTGGGGTTGGCCAATTCAAGATCGCAGAATGCTGCAAAACACAGAAGCAAGAACACTCATTGTTAAATATAAACACTAAAAAAACTATAAAAGAGTATGATAAAATTCACCATCATTTCTGTACCAGCTGTTCAAGGAGAGACGTCCTCTGGCTGCGGCTTAATGTCCAGGCCTGCTCTCCTCGAGATATCAAATGAGCAATAATCCCTGCAGCAAAGTAGCTAACTTCTACCTCCACACTGTGCAATAATTTACTGATGTGGTCTATAAAGTCCTTCCACATTAATTCAGAATGGAGCTCTTTAACTTCAGCTATGTTATTCTGAAGGGAAGAAAAGAGAAAATATCAACAGAAAGGATATGATAAGACTGAGAAATATTTATGAACTACATGGTGTAAGCAAACACCAGGATGAGATCTTCTTACCTCCAGGTGACCACCAGATGCCAAAATATTAATTTTGCTTTTGAACGCTTTTTCAGTCTAGTGCAGGAATTTGCCTCAAGACAAAGAGGTTTTTCTCATCAGTAATTTAGGCCATTAGCATGCAGATTACACTAAACTGAAGGCTAGCTTTAACAGACTCAAACACAATTTCAGCAGTGCACAATTCCGAATTCCACTGGTTTTCAACCTACTCTTTGCATTTGGACTCATCTGAAGCCTCACTCTCTGTCCTTTCTGAAAAGCTCTTTTTGTTTACTGTAACCATCAATGTCAACATAACTAGTGCTATCAGAGAACTGGTATAACAATCAAAACCAAATGTCAACTGTGATTAACAGGCACTGTAAAGATTAAAGAAGAACATTAAAATATTAGGCAAGTTTTCTTTTTCATCTCACCAGAAGTCCAAGAACTTTCTGTTGGATGGATGATTCCGATGGGAAAGACTGTGGAAAAAAGAAACAAGCTGTAGACAACCATTTATGTTTACTATTGAAACAATGTTAACTATAGACCTATGTTGATAATCCACCACCGAAACTGCACTCCTCACCTCCAAGACTCTCATGAAAAGTTCTAGCCCTTGATTTTCAATGAAGTGCCGGCAAGTTGTTGGCGATTCATCGGTGAGGTTCCAGAGTGCACTCAATGTGAACTTGAGGGTAGTGTCTACGAGATTCTGATTTGTTTTCTGCTTAACTATTTGTAGAAGTTGCTGAAAAAAGAACCAAACACAAAGATCCCAGTTATGACTGCATACAAAAAAATGTATTGGCTCCTCTCGATTGGGGTAAAGCATAGCAAAGATCTACATGCTTAGGGTCAAACCATACAAAACCAAAACACCTATTAAACTTTTTACCTCTCCTTTGAACATGGTTGCCTGCTAGATGAATTCCTTTGTCTTCATTATAATTACATGTGTAGTACTATTACAGATGGCACAAAGCCATCCACAGAACTTTGGATTCCACATGAACATTGACAGCACTAGCCATTTACTTCAAGTATTCTCTTTTTGAGCATCTGTCATCTGACAGATTAAGAGATCTCTTGCTATTTTACTTTGTATTACTTGTGTCCAATTTTCCCACTTCGGTTTCTTTTCATCTATGCCAATACGTGTCATTGCTACTGTCTCTAATATTGTCCCAAACAGATCCTCTAGACTTTTCCCTCTAAAGAGCTTTCAAATGAATACAGGCTAATGTGCTCTTAAGAGTTCTATCTCCTAATGCACCTTTAGGAATACTGTTAGCATGAATAGCTGGAGAGGATGGTATTTTTGACTGTCAGGAAAGCATCTGACTTACCCTAACAATGAAGAGTTCTGCGCCAAGCTGAGCTGTTTGCTCTGTTGAAAGCTGTAAACAAATAAAACCATATCAACAATTTCTTCTACATTTCAGAAATATTACCCTATAATCACAAGCTTGCATTTTGTACCTTTGCAGCAAGAATGGAAATTATGGCTACAGCCATCCTTTGCATGTTTTGATCTTCATGATTACACAGCCACTGCATAACAAGTTTGGCTGCTTCAAACCTGGAAGTTAAGAATAACGTTAGTTTTCAGAAGCCTCATTAGTCTCAGTAAAAGAAAGAGGTACAGAGACAACGTATCAGATAGAAATGCGTACAAGACAAAAGAAACTGGAAGTAGTATGCCTTGTACAAAACAAAGTAGAAATACACTGTGAAAATACAGGTATTACATGAGCCTCAGTCAGCTCCGAGTTGTCTTTGGCTCTCTTCTAGTTATACATCAAAGTACATAGGAATTACTTCCAAAGAAGAACAAAAAATTTGGCACAATCTTCTGAAGCATTGGACCAATATACTTCAAAGCGTTTAGGCAACATGTTTAAGTAGAAAAAGCTCTATAAAAAGCAATCCCATAGTTCCTCAGTGAAATGCTGACTTGTGTTACACACAGTTAGTGACAGACCCACTCAGGTGAAGTAAAAAATACCTGTATACCAAAGGAGTTTCAGACCTATAATCAATTGTGAATTACAGGCCCAAAACAACACAGGCCAGACAAATCCATCACACTGGAATGATTTAAACTGAGCAAAACTGAGACCAGAAACAAACCTTCCCAGAGAACAATAACAAAGCAAGAATATTCTGCAACACTACAACCTGTTGTAACTGACATATAAAACTTGCCTGTTAAATGGAACATCCTGAAGGATTCTGTCACTGCATAGTGAAAGAAGGCAATTCTTTTGTAGCTGTGAGGAAAAAGAATTACTTCATTAGATACATACACATTTCAGAGTATTTTCTTGCTACGAATCATTACATATATTTCCATGAGGTGATGAGATGTGGAGAATCCTTTTAAGATCCACAAGAGACAGGGAATCTTACAGAAAAGAAACATTGTCTGTTACCTGTTGATGGTTTGGGAAGTGTTCCATGGCTTTCAGGAGCAAGTGAGTGACATCAGCCAGAAGTCGCACAGGCATACCTGCTGCTAAATCTTGCTTGGTTAGGTTAAAGACACACGCACTTGCTGCTAACTGCACAGGCAAGTTGAGGGGGTGATTTCTCATTCCGATAACCACAAGCTGAAACGCAAGAGTTTTGCCCACGTTAGTTCCTTGACATTTGCGCACATACCCCAAGAGCAATCCACTGTTGCTTGAGGCCACAATGACTCACAGCACCCAATTTCTGCCTCTTCTCCCTTTCACTCAAGTGAAAAATCCATCTGGTGTGATTTTGGATCTCAGGAGGAACACTTCCTTCTGCTAAGTGATGCAAAGCTGACAACTTCTATTTCTCCAAGCCCTTTTGCACAGGTTGCGGCAGCCTGTCAAAGGAGAGGCTGCATGGAATGCAAAAGATTCCTAGAAAGATCCAGGGTTTGCTATACACACACTGGGATAAAAACAACACCAAACCCTTTCAGAGGTGAATGAGGTAGGACAGTTTCTGCAGTGTAATGGTAATGATGTAGTTGCTTGTTGTTTGGAGACCAGCAATTACAGATCCCATCCTAAGCTGCCAGGTCAGCTTCTTCCTGAAGCTGAAAACAGAACTTCAACTATGTATGTTGATTGGGATCTAACTTTAGAAAATGTTTTTCATATTGGCTGTGGTTTGCCAAAGTCTTCTTGATACTGAAGCCAGCAAATTCAAGGTCATTTGCTCAACATGAAAGAATAGGAAAACAAAAATGATCTGTCCTACTGATGCCTCTTTTTATGATCACAGTAAAAATTAAACCATCCCTGGTGTTCTACAAGCGGAAAGCCAATGCCTAGAATGGATTTCTAAGGAAATTTCTAGGACTTTCCAAGTTAGAGCACAATACAGAATGGTAATGGTACTTATTCACTTGATATCATACTGGAAGGTGACAGTGGAAAGGTATCGGTGAATGCCTTCCTTATTGTTACTGTTTTGTAAGCATCAGTAGAAGTCGCTGTTGTACCTGGGGAATAAGACTAGACAGAGCTTTGATTTGAGCCAATACAGATATGTTCTAAGGACAGAACTCAGCATCTGAAGACGACTTTGTATCCTCTTCAAAATTACGTGGAGAAAAATTCAGATGCTCCTAAATTTAGATACTATACCTTAGCTCAGATCAATTTTACTTAACATAAAACACTACAGGGCATCTTCTACTTCATTGTTTTATAAATAGTTGTTAATTTTTATCTATCATTACAATTTCAATCATAAAAATCACATTCAAAAAAAGGTAAAAGCTTATAAAATAGTTTATACCAGGGTTTGGGGGCTGGGCTCAGCTTAAGGAACAATGCACGACAATCACCAAAACTATATTTTTTTACCTTTAAAATTTCAGGCTTAGTTTTTTCCATTACATGTGTCAGGCTGAATAAATGAAAAAGTGCTTCTCTCACAAAGAAAGCCCGTTCACTGTAACGCTTCAGTGCCTCAGAAATCTGAGTTTCATTTGCTTCTCCTGACACCTACGAACAGAGAAATAATCTTTAGTTCCACGATGCAATCATTTTACTTTATACTTGTTCTTAACAAAGTGCAAAGCTTCAGTTTCAAAGGTGGGAATGTTTTTAACCAGATACTTCAGTAACCCAATGATTACTTTATCAGGCCATCTTAATCCAGAGCTACACAATCTTCAGACATTCTTCATGAGAATAATCCACATTATAAGCAAAATGAGGGTTCGGTCGTGTCTTTAAGCAGAACTGTATGAAATGACTAAATAAAAGCAGCGCTTCATAACTAAACGCTGCTTTTGCTGCACCAAATGCCTAAAGGCACTATTTGTAACTGAATGCTCTGCGAAATGCATCTGATAAACTGATGAAGAGGGTATTTCAGCTGTAATTTTTTGGCTCTGGGTTCTAGCTCTGGCATTAAAAAAAAAGGTATTTCCATTCTTTGTCTACATCAAGTTTTCTGTAAGCTGTAACAACAGCTTGCCAGCATCCTATTAAAGAACTAAATTAGGCTATCTGCAAAAGAGTTCTTAAAACCAGACTTCAGACACATATGAAAACTAAACAATGAGCTAAATTCACTGAAGACTGCATTAGAAGCTATGAGCTGTTAACTAATATAAGCTTAAATTCAGAATATTAAATCAGCAACTAGCTGCAAAATTTTCCACTTCCCAATCTGCTGTATTTTCCATTTAACTCTATTTTATCTACTTGATAACTGTAAATTGTACTGTTTGTTCCTCAGTCCTACTAGTTAATGAATCATTGCTGCAATCTCCAGGTTTTTTTCATTCTTTGGGAAGCACAGAATCACAGAATAGTTAGGGTTGGAAAGGACCTTAAGATCATCCAGTTCCAACCCCGCTGCCTTGCAGAACTTGTTCTACTTACTGTACCACGTAAGGGAAGCAAATGCTCATAGATTAAAGTGTCACATTCTACGCATCCTGTATCGTATATATGCATTTTTAAACATGCTAGATCAGGAGTATATTACAGCCTTGAGAGAACTGATACCATGTTGGATTTTGCTTTATGTTCTCTCCTGATTAGACTAAGGCAATCCTATTTATGGACATGTTTTGCAGCCAGTTGTACACTATATGAAGAATTTCCACTTGGGCTGCATGTTCTCAGCAGTAATGTCTGCCTTGTGTTCCATTTTCAAGGATTTTCTATAACCAAATTCCACAGGACCGCTGGAAATACAGTAATATTTATTTTTGCTATCTGCACGAGTGCTGTGTCCTGTGTATTCTTTAGCAGTACCTTCACTAAGCAACTGAATATTGCGGAATATTTCAGTATAGTTACTGAAAGGAAAAACCCCAGTCACTGCCTACAATCTCTTCTTTACATTCTTGACAGCTATGCCTTTAAAAAGTATTAGAAAAGGCAAGCTACGCTGCTGACTACACTGCTGCAAGTCCATCATGATTTTCACATTACTAGAATCTTCTTCCTTCCTGCCTTTTCATAGCACAGCCACTTTAATGAAACACATATTCTAAATAGCAAGGATTACATTTAATTACTTTATCCAAACATGAGGTATAATTTCCTGATGCCATACATCACCACACCAAATAGGAACTTTCCTTCAACAATTGATTTCATTCATTCCGAGCACTATCAGCTGTGACAACTCAAGACATGCTGACATTAACAACTGTCAAACGTTCCAGGAGAAAAAGATTACACAACTGTGTAGCTGTGTTACCTCACCTACCTATAAGAAGAGCATTCTGCATTTTAAAACTGAAGTGCAAAACTCAACTTGCATAAGAGACAGACCAAGCTATGGATACACTATGCAAACTCTTCCTCACACCCTCTGCAGTTTCCATCATTCTCACGGCACAGCAGAAACCAAAACTCAAAGATGATTTACCACTGACAGGCCTAAACCATCCCTTTTTCTTCTTTAATTCTGACTCCTTCATAGCAGGGACAGGACAGGCTCATTGTCCAGTAAGTGCATGCATAATCTACAGAACAGGGAACAACATCTTGTTGGCTGGCACTAGATAAATGAATGCACTTTCAGCAAGCACCATCTCATCCTATAGGGCTAAGCAATTCAGGATTTGTTCAAGAAGAGGAAGTTTTTCATCCTAAGTAATTGCTTCTTACATGTTCGTGCTGAAAAGACCTTTCAAGATCGGTACAAGTATTGTAATAGGAAATAGAAGCAGTTATGGAGCACAACAGCAGCTCAGTTATTAAGTTTTATTATATCTGCTGTGTTAATCATGAACTGCTCAAAGTTCACGCAGATTCTACATCCACCTCTTAAATACTGCCACTGTGCTGGAATCAGAGTATTATTCCCGTAAATGACTTCAGACTAGACAAGGTTCAGCTCTCTTAGATCTGTTACGTTAAATGAAGACCTAGGGCTCACTGAAAAGGCAGAGAAAATAGTTTCTTACAACAGTATTATGTAAATTTAGCATTTCCCATGCCAGAATCAAGTAGGAATTTGACATAAAAGTCAGTAGTTACAATTTTAACAGTTAAAAAAACTACAGTTAGAAAATGAACCTACAGCCTCCTTCTGAAACACCCACATACATTTGTTACAAGTTATTAGCTCTCTTCTTCCTGCACATTGTAATTTTTCAGGAAAATTAAGTCCCCCACTTAACCTTTAGGTTTCCTTCTCCCGTTAGGAATTCCGAGTAGCCAGCATCAGTAGCAAGCAATCCTACAAACTGCATTGTGGGTCGCTGCTGAATAAATGCTTCTACAGCTTTATCTGTCACATGTTTTCTTCCAGAAATGTCCAAAGACACAAGGTTAGGCAAGATGTCTTTCTGTTCCAGTAAACGAAGTGCTATGTCTGATGTGAACTGTTTGTCATCTGAAATATCAAGGTGATTCAGGTATTTCAGTTCTCTTATAACATCCAGAATTTGGGTTGTGGTCATTTTCAAGCATTTCAGGTGGTGCATGGTCAAAGACTTGAGTCGGTCTTTGCAGGTAAGAAGTGCTGTTATGTCAGTGACAGAGGTGTTCGATATATCCAGACTTTCTAATCTAGGAAGTGAAGCAACATCTGCCAAGTCCTCATTGTAGAACAGAACATTGGTAATACTCAGTGCACGAAGCCCAGACAACTGACTGAAGCACCTCTCGTACGGGTCTTCTAAAGAAAGAGTTAGTGAGTTCAGCACTAGGCATTGCAGATTTTGTTGGATCCACTTATTGCTGCCCAGTCCACTTATAATGTCTGTGATTGTTATATCTGCATTCACCCCAGTAGCATCAAGTTCCACCAGCTTGTGATGGCAGAATGCTTTCCGGAAAGCCACAGCAGAGATTTTCGCCTTTCGGATACAAGCTCGTTTCAAACGCATCTGGTTGCCCCGGAAGATGCCCACGGTTCCATCATTGAGAAGCCCTATTGGAAAACAGCATTAGTGTTTGGCTCCAGCGGTACAAAAGATCACTTCAAGGGTACAAGGTGTTAACAAAGAAAAATAACAGCAAAGTAGTTTCTTTCAGATCTTTATGACACAGGTCCCAAAACGTTTATATTTGAGATTCCACTTTTAAGATTATGATCTCACCTTCAGTACTTTCCAGGTTTAAGAGTAGGACAGATGAATTAAGATGTAGTATGCACACATTACCTGTTTGGTTCAGAACACGGAATGTGCAATAAATAAAATGGGGATATGATTCCAAAGGATTCAGCCCGCTGCCTACATTTCTGGATTTTCTCACTGAACCAGTTAGAAATGTGCTAAAAACAGGATTTCAACATTTCTGAAAGTTCTTCTTCCCTAGTCAACCTCAAAATAGTATCACAGCAATCAATGACCAGCCCTCATCTTGCTTTAACTCAATTGACTAATTCAGCATTTGATCGAATTCAAAAGTAGAATCAATACAGTAAACTGAGATAATTAAGTTCTCTATATCCCTCATGAAGAAGGTAGGAGTGTTGCTCAGGAACAAGCTGAATGTGAGAAAGAATCCTAAGAACTGATTCAAAGAGGACTAGGAAAGGGTGGGAAGGAGAGAAAGACAGCAATGAAAAAAGGAAATGCAACAACCTTGTTTGAGATTTTCTTTTTGCTCTGTAGCAAGAATTCTGCATAAGAAGTCTTTTTTTTTCTAGCACATTGGCAACATCCTAACTGAAATAATACATTTAGTTCCATGCACAGCATTATCCCAAAACGTATTGAGGACACCGAGATTTCTTACTCATAACTTTTCAACAGAAAGATTACTGCTTTATAAAAAGCCATAGGAGAAGGGTGAGGGTGCACAAGCATTCACACAAAAAGAACAGGAAGGCCATGTCCTTCTAGTTTCAATCTAGAGGGTTATGTCAACACGCCTGGTTTTTATCTCCAATCCTCAAGCATTCCAAACATAGAAAAAACCTGAAAATGCAATATAGTTGAATAAACGCATAATTTCCACTACAGTTTGGATTTCAGTCACAAGCTAGTGACTTTCTCTGTGACAAAGTCAAACTAACACTAAAATTTGCAGACCCTTCCAAACAGCAAACAGTGTAGGTATTTCTGACAAAGCTGGGGCATTCCTCTTTTACAGAGAGAGCAAAAGTATGGAGTGAAACAATTGGTACCCAGCAGAACAAATTATCATTATTTGTTCCATTTAATTTGTTAAAGTTTTGCTAAATTATCTTTTTTTTTTAACCCCCCCATCTTTTCACTTAAGGATCAAGCTAAGCTCTCTCCCTGGTCTACCTTAGTCACATCCCATTGACATGGCATGCCCTTTTTTCATCCCACACTCTTGACAGTTTGGGATGTTTCAGTGTTTGGAACTGCCTGCATCACTACTAGTACTGATAATAAGTTTCTGGGAATTCATAGAATCACAGAATGGTTTGGGTTGAAAAGGACCTTAAGATCATCCAGTCCCAACCTCACTGCCATGGGCAGGAACACCTCACACTAGACCACGTCACTCAAGGCTCTGTCCAACCTGGCCTTGGAACTGCCAGGATTTACTGCTTCTTTGGGCAACCTGTTCCAGTGC
>JARCZZ010008115.1:16273-30283 GCA_030323915.1 Brotogeris chrysoptera | reverse complement strand
CGTCACTCAAGGCTCTGTCCAACCTGGCCTTGGAACTGCCAGGATTTACTGCTTCTTTGGGCAACCTGTTCCAGTGCCTCCCCAGCCTCACAGCAAAGAGCTTCTTCCTTATATCTAACCTGAACTGCCCCCGTTTAAGTTTGAACCCATTGCCCCTTGTCCTATTGCTAAAGTCCCTGATGAAGAGACCCCCTCTGGCATTCTTGTAGGCCCCCTTCAGATACTGGGAGGCTGCTATGAGGTCTCCATACAGCCTTCTCTTCTCCAGGCTAAACAGCCCCAAATTCAGTTTCCTTGAATCTGATTTCTTGGGACTACTCTAAAAATTACTTATCAGGAAGTCACGTATGTTGAAGATGTAAAAGTTGCGTGAATTTGCCTTTCTTAAGGACCATTCCTTCTGTGGTATATGATTAGAATAACTTGGGAAAACCGGAACACCAGTTTTTGCACAGTAAGACCCAATCAAATCTGCACCTATAGTACTGGGTGCTTAGTCTGTTTACAGTAATTTTCTAGTGTCATGTCTCACCTCTTAATAACCAGGATCCTCAGGAATGGGTCTCCTGCCTCTCCTCTAAGGAAATCTATACATTCACTCTTTTCATGCTTTGAAGCTTTTATCGACACATTTCTCTTTGTCATGCTTAAAGCAAGCAAAGGAGAAGGCAGCCCTCTCCTCAAGGATGTGCTGACAGAGAACATGACAGGCCAGCACATAAAATGTAAGACCATCACAAGATGCTCTTCACAGATATGTACACCACTCTTGAAACTGACTACTTTCCAGTAAATAATTACACTTCAACAAAAGTGCCAGAAGCGATGAGAAGCTATTTTAATTAAAATCACAAGATCATTTCCTAGCTTAATCACAAGGACACACAGTAAAGAAAATTCAATTAATTGCTCCGTGAGAGATATTGATATTTGAGTGTTGCTGGAAGTAGCACAGTCAAATAATTTGGTTTTTTTCAGCAATCGAAAGAAGATCTATTAAAAGGAGGTTCATTTGAAGGAACACTAAAATCAGAAGCCGAAGATAAAGGGCTTTCTATTTAGAACCATCTATATGTCAATGCAACATTGAGCTGAAGCTGTGGAAAAACAAAAATAACAAATCTTCTGTTAAGAGATTAAGGAACACCGTTTTAACAGCAGATTCTACTCCAAAATACACCAGAACTTCAGTAGCACATTCCAATAAAACATTTTCACCGACCCCACAAATAATTGTTTTTACCATGAAATGCCATGGTCTGCAGAAGTCGATCAGCCACTTCTTGAGGAAACATTCCTGGTTCCTGCAAGCACAATGTTCCATCTTGCCTTTCTGTGCAGAACTTCTCTAGGTTGGCAGTCAGGAAATTCAAACAGATATCAAGTAAAGAATAAGGAGAAGCTTCCTCCTGTCATATGCAAAACACAATGAAACAAAGGAGATTTAGTGAAATCATTCTCTTCATCTACAGATCTTCCATTACTCTATAATGTTGTTTTTAGGCAAATCATTATTACTTGATAGTCTGATTTTCATTGGAACAGGCAAATATTAGAAAAGGAGACATCCCCCTTAGAGCCTTGGGTCATACAACAAACAACTGGCCAAACTCATGGGCAGCCGCTTCTTCCAGTCAACCCCAACAAGTCTGGTCTGTCATGCTGAGCCCGGCTTGTGTCCACAGAGGAAGAAAAGTAATTGCTGATAAGATCATTTGACTTTATGAAGTCTACTGGGAATTAAGCAAGCAAGACAGACTGAAAGAAGATTTTAAATCAGCAAGTATTACAGTACTTCTTCTGCCTATAGATACCAACTCCCACCTTTTTACCCCACGTATTTGAAAATCATCTACAGTAGAACCCAGGGTACAAAGGACAAGGCAGAATATAAACTTGAACTCTTCTTCCAGAGTTTGAGATCGTATGGTGATATACGAAAATCCCAAAGGTTTTTTATTCCATGTCCAATAATAGTCTACTGTTTTCAGCTACACAGATTAATCAACATAAAGAATGAGTCGCCGCACTGTGAATCATCCCCAGCACTACACAAAAGAAGGGCGAGTGACTGGTACATACTCCCCCAGACAATATTGAAAATAACAGTAACAACTCTTGCCAAATCTCATCTGTAGGAAAAACTGCAGCTTCCCTTTAATACTGACAGTTCTGGATAATTTTACCTTTCTTTCCTAGCTCATTTAACTTCTCTTTCGTTGCTTTTCTTGCCTCCTATGCTCATCACAGAAGTAGAGATACATATGAAAGGTTATATAGAAGAAATATAAAGAAAATGACAGAAATAAGTCTTCTAAAAAAAGGTGCATATATTTGGAGACCGGGAGGGACCACTTCAGGGCAAAGATGGAATGGAACTTATCTTTAATGAATTATATACTGACAACAATAAGAGACTGCAGTTTAATAGCAGCTGAAGACTTAAGTACAGGTTTGGGAACTAGGAATTCCAAATTATTCAAATACAAGCTCTTTCTGCAGCTTTTGACATGCAACTTCCAACTCCTTTGACTCCGTACTTAGGTTTTGGGTTTGGTTTTATTTTTTTAAAGCTTGATTATTATATTTTATTGATAAGAAACAGGATTTACTTTGTGATGCAACTTGCTTGTGCTACCAGAAAACAGCCATTTGGCTGCCTCCGATTTTAGGCTGATATGAAAAGGAAGGGCAGACTTAGGAACTCTGAACATCTTTTGTTTCAA
This sequence comes from Brotogeris chrysoptera, assembly GCA_030323915.1. Taxonomy (NCBI): domain Eukaryota; kingdom Metazoa; phylum Chordata; class Aves; order Psittaciformes; family Psittacidae; genus Brotogeris; species Brotogeris chrysoptera. Next base: position 27,557 of record JARCZZ010008115.1, on the reverse strand, counting down.
CAACACCTGAAGTACTCCTAAACAGAAAAAACCTAACCAATTACTTTAAAATTGTACATTTTTTCTTATAGGGAAAGTTTTCCTTTTTAACCTGAAATTAATGCACACGCTCAGGCTTTGTGTGGCAGCTGCAGATTCAAACAGAAATTAGAGTCCTTACTGAAAGGCACATGAAAACTATTCCCACTGAGACAGACATCCTCATCTCCCATTAGATCTTGTGCTTCTAATTTGATGCTTAAACATGACAAAACCAGAATCCTGCCTCTCTTCATTCTTTCTGGCCCTGTTCCGCAATTTCTGCCAGAAAAATTAAACCTCTTTGAGGTATCAGTGAGCAAACTCCAGTGGGAATTTTTAGCCTTGCAGGCAGACCACTAGCATATGACTCAGAACACTATTTTTTCAACCAGTACCTCTAATCAGCCAATCTGTAATTCAGAGAGCTCGTTTTAATTTTCATATGAACTAATAGCTTTAGAAGTCCCTGCAGGACATCTCCATACAGTAAAGGAACAAAATCCACAAGCAGGGATCAATTACCCTTGCAAACACCACAGAGCCATTTTTAACTCCACCTATACCAGTTATAAGGAGACATTTGTGATGTCTCTTCAATTTTGCCAAAAGGCTGAAGAAACACACCTCAGGAAGGCTCCTGAGGTGACCTGGGTAGATAGGCGAAACATTTTTATCTGTATCTAATAAAACCCCTAGACAAACATCATAAAACCATTTTCTAGACTGTCTGCTACTGAAATAGAACAGCATGAATGCAGTCTGTAAACCTTTTATGTGAGCTTGTGGCATTCCTTTCCTGAACTTCCCTTTGCTTAAAGAGGATATTGCCCAGTTAAAAACCTCATAGTAAACATGGTCAGTTGTATTTAAGATGTTAGGTTAAGATTTAAGTGACTCTCTAAGTTATGCTTTGAATGACAACTTGAAAAGAAAGCTGGTGCTTGTTTTCAGCTCATTTCAGTTTCTGGTTCTAATACCCCAAGAAGACACTGTACATGTGTGTCAGCCATAGCTCAGGATTATTGTTTTTAATTTAATGAAGATCATCCAGCAGTATTTGAGTAGAAATTTGATTATGTGTATTTGACTTCTTCATAGACATCTTAATTATCTGGTACTTCCATGTTACCTCATAGTTTCTTTCACTCTATCAAATTAATTCAGCGGCCAGAAAATAAGTATTAAATTCTCCAAACCACAGAATTCTGCATTATATGATTCTAGTTTGGGCATCCTCATTAGCTAAAATGCATATTATAAAAGAAACGTGACATGTAAAAAACAACTGGCTTATGGAATAGTACAAAAGTAGAATAATTGCATTTAGATGGGCTTTTTAAGGTTTATTTAAATGAATTCTTTTAAACAGGTAACTTTGTAATGTGCTTAATATAACCAAGGCAAACAAACAAACAACAAAGTGTACAGGGAGGCGAAGGGGGAGTAAACTGCATGGCTACTGGCATCTGACAGTAATTCAATACACTACTGGACTGAAATGCAATATCTACTTCAACATGACGTTATCCAGTTGAGCTTATAGCTCACACACTAGTGCAGTTGGAAAGGTTCTCAGAAAGAGCACCACCCTCCACATTTTCTTTTAAAACCTGTTTGAATCAGCTATAAACATTGCTAGAATATATTTAACCTCTATTTCAAAATGCATTTACAAAGATAAAAGAGCTTAAGGGGATGCATTAAAGTACCTGGAATCAGTTAGAGGATCTTAAGCCAGACATTATGCCTAGACTAACCAGCCGAGTGTGAGTATCAAAACAAAATCCTGTTCCTTTGGGGAAGGATCACCATGCAACCCCTTGATTATGCAACAATAACTAAAGAAGAGACAGTTTTAACTCATGTTTTCCATCAGTAATTCCAATCTAACTTCCTGCAGAAATCAAATCCCGCTGCTGTGTGGTCCTGCTTCGCTATACATATTGGGATCCTACCAACTCCAAACTGAAACATGCAGTTACTTCTGGCTTTGTGTCTTAAGACTCATTAAAAGAAATAAAACCTCTTCCACGGGTAACTTTTTGGGGGTGGGGGATCTCCCACCTCAATAAACCAGTACAGAGCATTGAAAACAAATACTAATTTCAGCTCCAACAGAGCCACTTCTATGACGCAGTCCTCAATATTCATACCCAACTGCAGACTCCATATGACAAAACCTAAGTGTGTAAGGTCAGTGTATACCAGGCTCATCTGCTTTTTTCATCTTTGAAGGCCCAAAGGAGATGGAGGACAAGAGAAGGGACTTCTCAAACTGTGGCAGTTATTTCTCTCAAAGAGTTAGCAGGAAAATAAAGGCTAATTTAGAGCCTTAGATTGTTGTGTTGGACATACCATGTTTCTAACATGTTTTCCGCTTCTCCACAGCCCTAAAACTTTACTTACTTTCTTAAAACGAATGCTCTTAAACCCAAGAAATACTAACTTAACAGTCATCGAAATTCTTCTGAGCACTAATAAAGGCAGTGAAAAATAAGCAGTTCTGTGATTTACGTTACAAAGAAAGCTTGATGATTATCCTACTCAAGCAGGATGAAACAGATATAGGCAATCTATTAGCCAGACTCAAGGAAGCATTATACTCAGAACTCAAATTTCACACTAACTATTCTGGCACGAGTGGGGACTGCTGGTTGCAAGCGACACAAAGTTGGCAGAGATCAGGAAAGGTCTGAAGTTAAGCGGTGTCACATTAAAACTACCTAGTAAGGCCATGTATTTCAAGATCAGTATCAAGAACTTCAGATATGAGTTCATCAATTGGAAATGACTTTAGAACCTGAATGGTTTGCTTAACCACAAGAAAGCAATATGAGGCTGCCAAAAAAGTCATCATCAGAAACATCAAGCCAAAACAAGGGTGTATTATGACATTTTTAAGACACTCTGAGACCTCATGGGGCTATTTATGTTAAGAGATACCTGCACCATCTCAGCTTGAACAAAACAACTACTAGAATGCTGGGGGGGATTAGTTGGAGCAGGAAGCAAAACCAGCTTTCTCAGGCTAGCAGTTCAAAAGGTGAGAGATACGAATGCCACCTATAAATACAGCACAGTGAATAAAAGCTACAGAAGAAGAAAAGCTACTCAGGTCAAGCACAGTGCCAGCACAGCACCAAAGGTATAGAGAAATGCCGTGAAGTAGAATTTTGGCCATAAATTTACATGTCAGTACATAGCCCCAGAACATCAAAAAATGAAGCTCTACCCTCGATACCGAATACAGCAGCCGGTGCAAAAGGTACTTATGTTAAAACAAAAAGTTTATTAGGGGACTAAATGAAATTAGGCATTTAATAACAAGAGATGCCCCCAGATAACCCAGTAAGTTCCTGCTACTCCTTTAAAAGCAAAATATGCACACTCATCTCGAAGAGAGGAGCAACCAAACCAGCAAGCACATGCTCTGCTCCAAGGCCGGCCTTCCACAAAGAAGGGCTGTTTCTCCACCGCCAGTTTCGGCCAGCTCCATGCTGTAAGAGCACGCTACTACACGTTACGCCGCTCAGCAAGGCCCACGTACCGTGAACGCCACAAAACCCGTGCTCTCGGGGGCACGGCTCTTTCCAGACAGCCCCTGGACAAAGCAAGCCGCAGCGGGAAAGCGTTGTCGGAGGGCTGAAGGGCACCCAGGCTGCGGGGAGGCATGTGCTGGAGGGCGCAGAGATGGCAGTCCTGCCGTGTCGTGCCCCCCATGCCGCTCAGATGGGGGGACTCTGCCCGCCGCGCTCCCCCCCGCTCCGGTGTGAAGGGACCGCGCCCGCAGCCGCTGGTCCTCGACCCCACAAGGTGCCGTACGTGGAGCCGGTGGGCAGCGGCAGCGAGGCGGGGCGGACCATCACCCTGGCGGCGCGGCGCTGAGGCGATGCAGGGGCGCCACGGGCAGGGCTGAACCGCTGCCCCCTCGCATCGCACCGAGCTCGGACCTCGGCTCTGCCAGGGCTCCGTCACCCCGTTTATATAACCGCTTACACAAGAGCGAGGGCCGCCGGCCCCGCGTGTGCGGGCGGGGAAGGAGCCCCCGCGGCCCCGCCGGGTCGTTCCCGGTTCTGCCCCTCAGCGCGGGCAGGGGCGAAGGGGGAAACGGAGGGGGGCGGAGATGCGCGCACCCAGGGCCCGCCTCACGCCCGCTGCGGCCAGCGGCCTCACCTGCCCCGCGCCCGCCTGACAGCGCGGGGCCCAGGGCGCCGCCATAAAGGCTCCTTCACCTCAGCGCCCCGCCGCCGGGCTCTGTCACCCTGAGGCGCGGGGCAGCTCTCCCTCTGCCTCCCTCCTTCCCTCCCTGCCGCCACCTGCACGGCAGCGGAGCCCACCCGTGCCCGCAGCGGCTGCGCGGCCCGCGGCGCCCACTCACCATGGCGGCGGTGGGAGCCGGCGGCGAGCGCCCCGCGAACCGGGTCCCGGAGCGCGGCTCCTTTCCCTTTGCCTTTTCCCCGTTTTTCACCTCCCTCGACCTGGAAGTGAACGTTCCTGAGCCGGCCGGGAGGCAGCGCCGAGCCCGCCTCCCTTAAAGGGGCCGCGCCAGCAGCGCGCTGCCTGCTCGGAGGGTGAGTGGGAAGCTTAAAATGCGGGTTTTTAAGGATGGTAAAGCGCGAAGTGTGAGGAGAAAGGGCTATTACTCAGCAAAACGCATTGGCCTCGCGTGTTACGGGGTGTGTGAGGCCTTCGCTGATGCCAGGCTGTTTTCAGCTTGGGGCAAGCTGCACCAGGGGACGTTTAGATTGGATGTCGGGAGCAATTCCTTCCCCAAAGGGTGCTCGTGTATTGGAACCGGCTGCCCAGGGCAGTGCTGGAGCCACCGGCCCTGCAAGTGTTCACACGCCGTGGAGGCGAGGCCCTCAGTGCCGTGGGTTAGTGGTGGCCTTGGCGGTGCTGGGGTAATGGTTGGACTTCGTGATCATAAAGGTCTTTTCCAACCTGATTGATTCTATTCTATGATTCTAAGCAAGAGCAAAGCACCCGTGGGTCTGTCCGAGCGGAGGTTGTTGGGGGCTGAAGCAGTTCCTTGTCTCTGGGCAACCTCTCGCAACCTGGAGTTCAACGTCAGCTTGTTGCTCACGGATCGACCAAAATCTCTAGTTTGTTTCCTGCATAAACTGGTTTACTCTGGGAGGAGGAATCACAACCTGCTCCAGAACAATGGGTTTTGCCACCTGCTTCGAAGTTGCACTTTGCCATAAGCTTTCATACAAAATGATGCCAGGTTTCAGATGCAGTAGTAGGCATGGAAACCTGTCTCCTAACAAATACATGCTATAATGTGTTGTTAGAAAAGAGAATACAGTTATATTTTTGTTTCAGGATGCAAAGTAGACTGATACAGTTACCCTGTCCAAGTAAAATGATGTTATAAAGAGTTTACTGTTAAACCTTTTAAAGAATTGCTGATTCTACATGCAGCAGCTTTGAATAGTAGCTGTTTGCAAGCCAGCAAAACACATAAATAAACATTAAGGAACAACTGCTGACATCATTTATGTTTCCCTCATTGCAAGACGGCAAAATATTCTACAAATACTATCAATTTTACCTGTTTGGGGACCACATAACAAAGTTCAGTTACAGTCCTAATTCTTTAGATTAGAATGTTGATGTACAGAAAATAAGTTACATGCGCAGGATCTGACAAATATCTGGTTCTGAATTTAACTACTTAAAAATCTACTTTGCTTAGAAGAAATATGTATATAATCATGGACACAGAGAGTGGCTCCGATTAGGAAGGGGCTTGTGCTGTTATTCTTAGTCCATTACGTGTTCCTTCCACATCCTGGTGTTTTTTGCGAGCTCTCAGGCTGTTCTTTCCATATCCATTAACAAATTCACTCACCCACTCCAACCTCGCTCCTTGTACGGAGAGGCTGTGCCACTGACTTGGCACTGACTCAGCCTTGGCATCAGAAACTGCACAGACAAAACCCCAGCGACAGCAGACCTTGCAGGGATTTAAACCAACACATTCAAAGGAATTTCTACCAAGCTTCTGCAAGCAGAAACCTTCCAAAGCTGGGTTTTCAGGGAAATAGCACTGCTGGTTCCAAAGCAGTTCATCTTCCACAGGCCTTCTCCAGAGCAGAGCACTGCGCACAAAGCTTTCCGGATGGTAGTCAGCGTGGACCAAACTACATCTATCTACTTGGTTTCTCAGGGACACAGAGCCACGTTTTAGCTTCACGCGGACAATGTGCGTCAGCTCCAACCCAAACACTGCATGGCCTGACAAGTTTTAAGGAAACGCTTGATCAGAAGTTGCAACTGGAATTCCGGCAGCACGTCGGCAGGTGGTGCCGCCAGTCCGACCGGCAACCGGGTTTCTTCCTACGGCAGCCTACGAGCGGGGTTGGTTTGCCCCAAGAGCTCGCCAAGCCAAGCCGGCGTTGTGTTACTGAGCTAATCCGGGACAAAGCGTTCGCAAATATGCTTCAAAATTCATTTTAACTCAGATGTCCTTTGAAATTCATTTTAACCCTGAGCAGTTTGTTACGTACATTCATCATGTCTCAGAAAATAGACATTTATAATACTGTGTTTATGCTCAAAACTGCTGGAATTGAACAGCGTGTCACATTTTGCATAGGTAACCTTGTATCCCATCTGGCTTAAATTCATCCATAACGAGAGGATTAGTGTTTGTCATCTGGTGTTAATTGCTTACCCATCTACAGGTGGTTTTGACAACCCTGTCACTGCTCGCTTGGGGACATTCAAATGAACGCGGGGTTCCATCCAAAGCACCTGCAAGAGGTTTTACTGTACCACAGGAAAGAACAGTCACGGGTAACAGCCACAAGCAGCATCTCCCCCATCCTAAAACCGAGCTGAAAATCAGTTAATCCATAACAGAAGTGCAGGCAGAAAATTGGGGAATTGGTAGGGCAGCCCCAGCTTCTAGGCCGTGTGTAGGGTATGGATATATATGTATTAACGTCTCCACTTACGGACTGGATTGTCCTGAGTCAGGCCTCAACCATACACGTTCAGCGGGACAAAACTCGGGAAGTCAAACGCTGGAAGCGCGTTACTGCTTAAAACTGCCCAGTGATGCTGAGAGGGAGGGAAGAGGCGCGCAGGCGATCAGGGGTCCTGCCACCACCGAGCGGTCCCGGAGCCGTGCCGGGTCTGCGCCCCAAGAGTCAGTACCCGCCGGTGCCGGATGGGGACCGGGGAGCTGCTGGCCCCGGAGGGCGCCGCCGCCGGACGGGGACCGGGGAGCTGCTGGCCCCGGAGGGCGCCGCCGCCGCCGCATCGATCGCTCGGCACTCGCGGAAGGCGCCGCATCGACGGCTCGGCGGTCGCGGGCGGCGGTGCCAAGAGGTGCAGGATGGCGGCGTTCCTTAACTTCCAGGACGAGGAGGAGGTGCGGGGGTACCTGGAGAACCTGCACATCGAGTACAGCTATCAGTGCTTCAAGGAGAAGGACCCGGACGGTAAGCGGCATCGCCGTCAGTCCCGGCCCGCAGCCCCGGAGCCGGCCGCGGCCTCAACCCGCTCTCCGGTGCCTTGCAGGCTGCCAGCGGCTCGCGGACTACCTGGACGCCGTGAAGAAGGACTTTGTGGCGGCGGGGCGGGTGCTGCGCGACAACTGCGAGGCGCACGGGCACAGCGAGAGCTGCTACAAGCTGGGCGCCTACCAGGCCGTCGGCAAAGGTGGGCTCGGGTTTGCCTCTGCTCACCCGCCGGGGCCCGCCTCTACGGCCTTCAGTCACCGCCGCGGCGTCGCGGCAGGGGGGGCGCCGTCCGTAGTGGTCGTGAGTGCGGGCACCGGTGCGTGGTTGATGCCTGTAGGGAAACAGCTTTCCCTTTTGCAAAGGTGCTGAGCACCCGCGTTTCCTCCTGACCTTGAAGGAGGAACTAACTCCCCGTCCTGCTGCTTTTATGGCCACGTAAAAAAACAGTGGGGAAGGGTGGAAAACCTTAAATTGCTTCTTTCTGAAGAATCAGCTTTAGGTTAACCACGTGTATTATTGTGTCTGCGTAAGTGGTAAGTATATCTGAATTTCGCCCTGTGCCCTGTTCTTAAAATCTGAATTTCTTCTCTCTTCTGGCTGTTCTTTTAGAGAAAGTAAGGAAGAAATAAACTTGCAGACTGGTAACTGCTTAAAAGGCCACATACCATAAGCAGGCCCCAGTTCTGCCCAAAATGTATCTGCTGGTGCAGTAATGGGAAGCAGTTCAACTACTGAAGCTTCTTCCAAATGACAATACTAACAAGGAACATGGTATTTTTACTACAGTTCAAAAGTAATAACAGTCTCAGTGTATGTGTTGGTATACTGGCAAAGGACTGCTTTGCCTAGTGTAAGCTCTTAAGAAAACCATAGATGTAGTAACAGAGTGTTTGGGGAGCTTTGGGAGGGTTTTTTTGTTTGCATAAGCTGTTGTGATACCGGGGAGCGGAGGAGAGTTTCCTAACTGAAAGACATGAACAAAACCTTTGTGACTGAGATAGTAATAGTGCCTCTGAAGGCCTAAAGTTTGCCTGTAGCATCTCAAGTGAGGGATGCTGTACTTCCCAAAGAGGACTGGGAAGCTTGCTGCAAAGCAGAGAGCACCCATCTGGTTTAGGTGTCCTTACCATAATCTTTTGGTTTCTTGGCCTGTAGGTGGATTTGAACCAGACTTGAAAGCTGCCTACAAGTCTTTTATGAAGTCATGTGAGAAAGGTGGGAAGAAGTCAGTAAATGCGTGTCACAGCGTTGGGCTGTTGGCCCATGACGGGAGAGTAAACGGTGATAAACCTGACCCCGTTGTTGCTAGAGACTATTACACAAAAGCCTGCGATGGCAACTTTGCTCCTAGCTGCTTCAACCTCAGTGTAATATACCTCCAAGGAGCACCTGGGGTCCCCAAGGACATGAGCCATGCTTTGAAGTACTCACTGAAAGGGTGTGAACTGGGTCATGCGTGGGCTTGTGCCAATGCCAGTCGAATGTACAAACTGGGAGATGGCACTGAGAAGAATGATGCTAAGGCAGAGGATTTGAAAAACAGGGCAAAACAGTTGCATAAGGAGCAGAAAGAAGCCTCAAATTCTATAACATTTGGGGAGTAAAATGGTCAGTTGCAGCTACTAAGACTGCAGTTTTAAACGGCAAGTGAACTTGTTAAATTGTGAACACAAAGTCTTCACTTAAATAAATATCCTGTATTTGGATATGGAAATAAAGTTGTATTTTTGTGGATGTAACGTATGACTGTTGTGCCTTTCTCAGTTTCTGAATACACAAGTTCTTAATAGTGTTGCTTAGATTCTTCCTCTTAAGGAAGCCAAAAACTTCTGGCCTTTTGGAAGGTTGTCCCCATGATTTCAAATACAAAAGGCACTCTGTCATGTCTAGTGCTTTGGTATCAAGAGTTGTGTTTGGACCATTTTTAACACAGACACACACACACAGGCACACAGATGACAGTTGCAAAGTAATCCCCGTTTGGACAGTCAGAACCATGTGATCTTGTTGTGGAAGAGTTGTGGAACTCATAGCCCCGGAGAGCTGCTCTAGGGCTGCCTTGTCCCAGCATGGTTTGAGAACCTTGAGTGGGTTTATTTACTGTAAATGAAATTTGTTACGCTCAGGCCGTAACAACGACACTTTAACTAGGAGAGAAAGAGGAGACTTATTATAGGCAGCAACAATAAGTTGGTATCTTGCTGATGATTAGATCATGTTTAATGTCATCATTTCATCTGAGAAGTTTTGATTTCTCAGTTTGGTCTGTAAGGTTCACAGGCTGTTAGTATAATTATTCCATTAGTGCAAATGTTTATTTGGTTGTAAATCGATGTTAACAGAATTATTGGATATAATCTGATTTCTAAATAATTGAGCGTTCCATTGAAGCCATGCTAAATTTTTATGTCCAAGTGAAAAATGCCACTGCGCACCAACTGTGTTGTAGGTGAACTCCCAAACATCCTGATGTGGGAAGTGGCATTCCTGTGCAAATAGTGGATTTATTTCTCCTCCGGGGAGCACACAGTAGTGAACATGGCAGCATGTTTTCTGCTACCTAATACTTGAAAAATGCAGAACATGGCAGATTTACACAAAGAGCAGCTGGCTTTTCCTTCCTCCTTTTCTTTCCTCTTAGGCTGTGGCTTAAAAGCTGAAGGCCCAGAACTTACTAATATGTGCAGGAGTAATTCTGTTGAGTGCAAGTGAGATGGTTCCTGTGTGAGAGCTGATGGTTTGATAGTTACAAGCACTCACAGATTCCTTTACACTCTAGATGTCTTCTGTTGACATTCCCAACCCAAATAGTTGTTGTTTAAGTTCTTAGTTCTTTCAAAGCTATTCTTAAACATCTTTGTCACTGAATCTTCATTGTACTGAAAAAGCTTTAGTGCCTTAATTGGTCCACCCAGACAGCAGGTTGTTCTGGACGGTGCCTCTTGCTGTCTGCAATGATGCCAGGTCCAAGGTGGACATGCTTTAGGCCCTGAAAGTGTGAAGCTTAGATCTAGAAACATTTAAGTCATGTTCAGATGATGCCAAACCAAGAACAGTAATGAGCCTGTATGGCAATATGTACATAGAAACATCTTCGCTTAATAGATCTTGCAAATGAAATAGGTAGGAGATACAAAGGCAGGAGAGAAAGGAACTGAATTGGCTCCGCTGGGCAGATAAGCTACAGGGGCAGAGTTTAGGAGGGCTGCTCTGGCTTGTGGAGAAAATAAGAGAGCTAGGAATTGGCCTAGATCTACTGAGTTACAGATGAGTACCTAAGGCCAGATTCCCTTTCAGACAAGGCAGGCACACAGGTTTTAAATACCTTCACCCTGAATGTTGTTTTTAGCATCTTGCCAAGTGTGTATGAGTGCCCTGTGTGCCTGACTGTTTCAGGAACACACGGTGATCACCCCTTATTCAATTACACACAAATTGATTTAGCTGGCTGCCAGCTTCTGAAACATTATGTTCTATTGTTTATAATACAGATTTAGGGAACGAGGTCCTAACTGATGAGATTTTGGGCTCAAATCCATAGCTTATGTATGTACAAGCTAACCATATATTTTGAAACCGCTGTCTAAATAAGTAAGGCAATATATGAAAAATCATAGAATCATAGAACAGTTAGAACAGTTGGAAGGGAACTTAAGACCATCCAGTTCCAACCCCCTGCCATAGGCAGGGACACCTCACACTAAACTATGCCATCCAAGGCTCTGTCCAACCTGACCTTGAACACCGCCAGCGATGGAGCATTCACAACTTCCCTGGGCAACCCATTCCAG